>CM019073.1:20399610-20638372 GCA_009667805.1 Leptobrachium leishanense
GCTACACGAGAACATCAAAGCAATCAAGAAAGGAGAGAGCCACATCTGGATAAAAAGTTCCATCCTCACCTCTCAGACAGACCTCTTCCTATGTGCAGCTTACATTGCACCACCAGAGTCTCCATACTCCAAAACAGACACCTACGAGGTTCTACTGAGTGAGGCCACCCACTTCCAGTCCCTAGGACACATGCTTCTCTATGGAGACCTCAACGCCAGGACAGGAAGAGAAAAGGACTATGTGACCTCAGATGGGAACACATACATCTTGGGAGCCGCAAACTACTGTCAGGAGTCAATACAGGTGCAAAGAAACAGCTATGACAATACAACCAACAAGAGTGGAAGAAAACTGCTGAATTTGTGTCGGAGTCTCGGGCTCTACATCCTTAATGGCCGCACCAAGGGAGACTCTCTGAGAAGGTATACATTAAGCTCCCATGTAGGAAACAGTGCGATAGACTATGCAATCACAGATATGAACTCCACTCACATCAACGCCTTCACCGTCACCCCACAAACACAGCTGTCAGACCACAGCCAACTACTGCTTTATATTAAACTAGTTGTAAAGCCTGCCCAGAGGGCAGTCTATTGTGGATATACTGCCCCAGCTCATGGATATACTGCCCCAGCTCGTGGATATACTGCCCCAGCTCGTGGATACTGCCCCAGCTCGTGGATACTGCCCCCGCACGTGGATACTGCCCCAGCTCGTGGATATGCCCCCCAGCTCGTGGATATGCCCCCCAGCTCGTGGATATGCCCCCCAGCTCGTGGATACTGCCCCCGCACATGGATACTGCCCCCGCACATGGATACTGCCCCCGCACGTGGATACTGCCCCCGCACGTGGATACTGCCCCCGCACGTGGATACTGCCCCAGCACATGGATATTTGCCCCCAGCTCATGGATTTGCCCCAGCTCATGGATTTGCCCCAGCACGTGGATACTGCCCCAGCACGTGGATACTGCCCCCGCTCGTGGATACTGCCCCCGCTTGTGGATACTGCCCCAGCACGTGGATACTGCCCCAGCACGTGGATACTGCCCCAGCACGTGGATATTTGCCCCAGCACGTGGATACTGCCCCAGCACGTGGATACTGCCCCAGCACGTGGATACTGCCCCCGCACATGGATATTTGCCCCCAGCTCATGGATTTGCCCCAGCTCATGGATTTGCCCCCAGCTCATGGATTTGCCCACAGCTCATGGATTTGCCCACAGCTCATGGATTTGCCCCCAGGTCATGGATTTGCCCCCAGGTCATGGATTTGCCCCCAGGTCATGGATTTGCCCCCAGGTCATGGATTTGCCCCAGCTCATGGATTTGCCCCAGCTCATGGATTTGCCCCAGCTCATGGATTTGCCCCAGCTCATGGATTTGCCCCCAGGTCATGGATTTGCCCCCAGGTCATGGATATGGCCCCCCCAGCGCTCATACTTACCTGTCGAGCGGCGCCAGGGAAGTGAAGATTTCCCCGCTTCCTGTTTTTGAAGGACCCAAGCCCGGTCACGTGACCGGGGCTTGGGTCCTTCAAAGCGGAAGCGAGGGAACTTTCCCTCCGCCGCTCGGGGGGTAGGATGCGAGCGGCAGCCGGGTAGAGGCTCTACCCGGCTGCCGCGCGCATCCTACCCCTGAGCGGCGGAGGGAACTTTCCCTTCGCCGCTCGGGGGACCCGTTAGATGCGCACAGCAGCCGGTAGAGGCTGCGCTCGCAGCCTCTACCCGGCTGCCGCGCGCATCCAACCCCCGAGCGGCGGAGGAAACTTTCCCTTCGCCGCTCGGGGGGTTGGATGCGCGCGGCAGCCGGGTAGAGGCTGCGAGCGCAGCCTCTACCCGGCTGCTGTGTGCATGTGTAACCGCCGCGGCGAGCCGGCAGCCGGCTCGTGCCGCGGCGGTTGCATGCGCGCGCAACCAACCGCCGCTGGTTGCGCGCGCATGCGCAGTAGGGCTTTGGCGACGGACAACCAAAGCCTTACTCTATTATAATATAGATCCTCAAAAAAACCATCCTCAAAACCCCATCAGAGCGGACTGTACAGCCTCTCACCATCATTCAAATGGACCAGACACTCTACCATAGCCTACAGAGAGGTCATCAACAGACCCGACATCAAAGATCAGCTAACAGACTTTCAAAACCATACCTATGTACTACGTCCCCAGGGGGTGAACCAAGCAGCAAAGGACCTCCACAGCATACTACACACCATCGCAGAGACCTCCAACATTAAAAAAGTCAACTTCAAGAAAGCATCCAATAAACAACCCAATAAATGGTTTGACAAAGAATGCAGAAAACTAAGAAACAACCTACGAACAGTCTCAAATAAAAAACACAGAGACCCCGACAACCTCGACCTGAGGATCACTCATGGTGTCCTGCAGAAAACCTATAAACAAATCCTCAAAAAGAAATAACAAAACTTCATCTCCCAAAACCTTCGACAACTGGAAGAGGCTCTTCAGGAAAACCCTTTCTGGGAAACCTGGAATCAAATCGGCTCAAGATCCAAGAATAACCACCTCCACATCCAAAATGACAACATCTGGCTCAACTACTTCAAGAGCCTGTACAAAGACATTCCCAAAGAGGAGCTAACTGGGGAACAGGAACACATCATCAGAAGACTACATGAACTGGAGGAAAAAAAATCAAGGATTTCCAAAACCCTTTAGATTCACCCATTACACCCCAAGAAGTAGCAGAAAAAAATTCAAGATCTGTGAAGTAAAAAAGCCAACGGGATGGATGGAATTCTTCCAGAGATGATTAAACACGGCTCTCCAGAAGTACACGCCACAATATGTAAAGTTTTCAACCTGGTCCTGAGCGTTGGATTCTACCCTCGAGTATGGAACCAAGGCCTCATAACACCCATCCATAAGAGTGGAGACCAATATGATCCAGCCAACTACAGAGGGATATGTGTCAGCAGCCGCTGGGAAAACTGTTCAATAGCATCAAGAACAAAAGAATCCTCAGCTTCCTGACACAGCATAACGTCCTCAACAGAAGCCAAGCGGGGTTCATGCCAAACCATCGCACTACAGATCACATCTACACCCTGCACAGTCTCATCAAGGACCATGTCCACAATACAAAACATGGGAAAATATTTGCTTGCTTTTTGGACTTTAAGAAGGCCTTTGACTCAGTGTGGCCCCAGGCCTGTTCCTCAAACTACTGGAGAGTGGAATAGGAGGGAAAACATATTGTATGAGCTCTTGATGACATCATGTGAACTTCTGCAGCATAAAGGTGAATGGGAAGAGAACAGAGTACTTCCAGCTGGCTCGTGGATTCAGAAAAGGCTGCAGCTTAACATCTACATCAATGGACTGGCTGAAGCTCTAGAATCCTCCTCAGCAGCAGGACTAACTCTATGGAAGAGACGAGGAAACTCCACATCATACTGGGAGAAGAGCCGAGGAAACTCCACATCATACTTGGAGAAGAGACCAGGAAACTCCCCATCATACTGGGAGAAGAGACCAGGAAACTCTACATCATACTGGGAGAAGAGACCAGGAAACTCCACATCATACTGGGAGAAGAGACGAGGAAACTCCACATCATACTGGGAGAAGAGAGGAGGAAACTCCACATCATACTTGGAGAGGAGGAAACTCCACATCATACTGGGAGAACAGACGAGGAAACTCCACATCATACTGGGAGAAGAGAGGAGGAAACTCCACATCATACTGTGAGAAGAGACCAGGAAACTCCACATCATACTGTGAGAAGAGACCAGGAAACTCCACATCATACTGGGAGAAGAGACCAGGAAACTCCACATCATACTGGGAGAAGAGACCAGGAAACTCCACATCATACTGGGAGAAGAGACCAGGAAACTCCACATCATACTGGGAGAAGAGACCAGGAAACTCCACATCATACTGGGAGAAGAGACGAGGAAACTCCACATCATACTGGGAGAAGAGACGAGGAAACTCCACATCATACTGGGAGAAGAGACCAGGAAACTCCACATCATACTGGGAGAAGAGACGAGGAAACTCCACATCATACTGGGAGAAGAGGAGCCGGCGGTGAAAATATCTGCCCAATACGTCACAGAATGTCACAGACTGAGAGGAACATGAGAGATCCCTGACTTACAAATCCCCATATGGACTCGCCCCCATCCCCCTTCACATCATCCCTTACCCCTGATAATGTCCATGGACTTACCCATTCCCCCCATACATGTCCCACTACCCCCCCCCTCCACTCCATGTAACCTCCTCATATGCTTAGGCAATGCTAAAATGTATTTGGTCCTGCCAATAAAGCTTGATTTGATTGACTGGGATGTCTCTTTTATGGAAAGCAAGCACTTAAACGTTTGCAGCGTTTGATCCCCGGCAGCAGATCTCCTCCTCCTGGCTGGCCATTCCTCGTGGGGCCTCGTTCTGTGTCCCTGTCTGACTCACTGTCACGCTGCGGGTATGTGACAAGTCTGACAGGCAAAGGGAACAGTGTGAGCTCCGGCTGCTGCTGCGTCCGCGTGGTGCTGCGTAGGTTGCGGCCGGATGAGGACCGCCAGTGGCAACAACTGTATAACACACAACCCCCCTCCCACGGCTCTGTATAGCGCACAATCCTACTGACTGTGACCCGCACACCCTGAATATATAGAGGAATATTGAAATAGACAGTCATTCCTCTATATATTCAGGGTGTGCGGCTCACAGTCAGTAGGATTGTGCACTATACAGAGCCGTGGGAGGGGGAGTTGTGTGTTATAAAGAGTGCAGGGATGGATGACATGACTGCAGTGGGCGGGCCCTGGGTTGCTCTATGAGGAAGTAATTCCTTGCTATCTGCAGCTGATCCGAGGTTTCACTTGTATTCCGGATGCTGCATCCAGCTGATCCGCCTCACTTTTGCTGACGTAGGTGCACCGGAAGTGACGCGGTTCGCCATTATGGCAAGTTCACTCGATGGGCAGAACACGGGCTGGAATATCTGAACAGAGACGCAGCCTGCGAGGGATTATGCAAATTAGGCAGCCGCCTAATTAAAGAGCCGCCAGTGCACGAAGAGAGAGCACCCAGGGGCAGTACATTGTGTGTGTGGCAGAGTATATGCTGTATGTGTGTGTGGCAGAGTATATGCTGTATGTGTGTGTGGCAGAGTATGTGGTGTATCTCATTTTACCTCAGTCAGGTTTTTTGAAATGTGTTTTTTTTGTTGCAGAAAATGGTGGGTGAAGGTGGTCATTGATATGGAGTGCTCTATTTTGGTGTTTTATATTTAAAGTCTTAGATGCACCCGCTTGTGTTGCAAGTTTAGGTTGAGTGCAACCCCCCTGTGGTTTGTATATATATATATATATATATATATATATATATATATCTAAACATATATGTAGGTTTTGTCTGTGTAGCACTCACCCCCGGACGAGCCGCTGAATAAACCCAGGATTAGTCTCACCGCTCTAACAATTCACTATACACCAGCACACCTTTATGAATTTTCTGTGTTTTACTTTACTAAAGCAATAAAAGGCAATGAAATTACATATACTTTAAGCATGAAATGGAATGAAATGTAATTCGTAACGTAACTGCATAGAAAATGGCGGATTACGGTTAATAAGGCCCTCAGTCCTTTATGGTCTTAAATCCCGCTCAAAAGAAATTAATATACACTCGTTTAGTTAAGTCCTAGGGTACCTGGGTACTAATCTCACTGGCCAGTGGGTGAACAAAAATATCTTCGACTAGTCAACGTTGGGGCCCTGAAATTTGAAGCAATCAGATAAGTGCGCACAGTTATGGAAGTTGCAGGCCAGAGGCCTCTCACCCATCCGTCGCACAACTTGTCCCGAACCAACGACTTGATCCGAGGGTCCCTCCTTTGGCCGTCTGGAAACCCGGTGCTGCCGAATCCACACTCCCGACTCCGGATCTCCTCAACAGGAATCGAATTGCCGCCCGCACTCCGTTCTGTCCGCGGCCTCCTTACTCAAGGTCCTTCTGGAACACGCCAGCCACTGGAACCGCTCAGTGGAATACAATGTAAGATGAAGCGCACTCCTTCCCCGATCACCAGCACTGAATAATGCCGACTTTCCATGCTTCAATCTGGCCTTGATCCCAGACAGTGTCCCATTGCATATATTGCATATATATCCAGATTGCATCTCTTTGGACGACGAGTCGAAAGAGGAGATGCAATGGTGACTAAATCATTTGGAGTCGTGGAATGGCAGAGCCATCATCCATCCGACTCCAGAATTGGTAAAAGAGTCAGACGCCAGCAGATCTGGGTGGGGTACGCAATGCGGTTCACTATCCACAGGAGGCAGATGGGATTCTGCAGAGATAGAATTACACTTAAATTGTCTGGAACTCCTCGCTGGTTTGTTTGCTATTCAAAGTTTCACCAAACCCTTCCAGGTGAGTTCCATTCTGTTAAAGATGGACAATTTGTCCACAGTGCGATACATCAATCATCTGGGAGGTCCCAGGTCCAGACAGTTGGTGGAGACAGCAAAATCCTTTTGGGGTTTTTGCCTGTCTCACAGCTAGTCGGTGCAGGCCCAATACATTCCAGGCCTCAGCAATGTTGTGGCGGACTGGAATTCAAGATATCTGGTAGATTCCAGCGACTGGAGATTGGACACCAGGGTGTTTGCCAGTTTGTCATTCCTCTGGGGTCCTTTTTCTATAGATTTATTTGCTTCACGCCTCGATGCCCTTCTACCACAGTATTACAGTTGGAGACCAGATCCCATGGCTCTGGCTACAGATGTTCTGGTTCAGACCTGGCCTCTGGGGACTCTCTACGCATTTCCTCTATTTTCCCTCATTTTAACAGTAATACGGTTAGTGCAATCACAGTTAGCTACAGTAGTGCTCATAACACCCTTCTCGAGGTCTCAACCATGGTTCCCACAACTTCTGGAACTGGCTGTAGACGTTCCCAGGTTGATTCGGTCTCTTCATCCACTCTGAAGGACCCAGAGGGAACACTTCAGAATCTCATGAGTCCCCACTCAATGTGGTTAGTAGCGTGGAAAGTTTCAGGGATCACTGGGCTTCCTTCGATGTTTTGGAGGCAACTGCCTCCTTATCGTCGAGCTCCTGGGCTCCATCTACTAGAAGGAGATACAGCTCAGCATGGAAGGCATGGGTTTCTTGGTGTGTGGAACGACAGGTTGATCCCGTATCGGCTCCTTTGAGCAATTTGTTGAATTTTTTCACTTGTCTATTTGAGGATGGGAAAGTGTATCATGCAATTAATAACTTCAGGTCAGCGATATCTGCTTCACATCAAGGTTTTAACGGGGTTCCTGCAGGAAAACAATTGTATGTAGATTGTTAAAGGGTATACGATGTAAGAGACCTCCTCGTCCTCGTTATTCTAACACCTGGGATGTTAATGTTGGGTTTAGTTTGTTGGATGGGTGGCCTGATAATGAAGTTTTGTCTATTAAACAAATTTTGGCGAAATTGTCCATTTTACTTTGCTTGATCTCCTGCAAAAGAGTCTCAGACGTTCGGGCCCTGGATTTAGGGGGTAGATGTTTTTCCCCCACAAGGGTAAGATTTTCGATTTCTAATAGGACAAAAACTTCATCGTCAGAAGTTTTCTATCCAGCTTTTACACAACGTCCTAGTTTGTGCCCAGTGCGTTGTTTGAAGGAATACGAGAGGGTTACTGCCCCTAACAGCAGGGCCGGCCCGTCCATGGAGCGGGGTGGAGCAGCGGCTCCAGGCAGCCCTTTGTGAGGGGTGGCAAAATGCCGCTCTCAAGGGCCGTGGCGGAGTACCCATCCTGGACAAGGCATGGCCCTCGAGCATCATGCGAAGCCAGGATGCACCTGCCCCTCTCGATGGACCAGCGCCCACCCTCCTCACAAGAGATCAGCAGCTTCCGCCCCCTTCACATAGGTGGAGCGGTGCCCGCCCCTACACACGTGCGGACCAGCACCTGCACCCTTCATTGTAGGAAATCAGAGCACGCCATTTTCAGCCGGCGCTTTTGAAGCCATCCAGCCGCGGGGGTCCAGTCCAGCCACGGGGGTTCAGTTCAGCCGCGGGGGGGTCTGAAGACAGCCAGCCCCGGAGCACCTGAAGACAGCCAGCCCCGGAGCACCTGAAGACAGCCAGCCCCGGAGCACCTGAAGACAGCCAGCCCCGGAGCACCTGAAGACAGCCAGCCCCGAAGCCAGTCCTCGAGAAAGCCACAGGAGCCAGGCCTCGACTAGGCCTGGGGCCAGGTCTCGGCCTGGCCCGGAGCCAGCCCCAGTGCCATGTTTGTGCCAGGTCTTCAAGTCGTCACAAGTGTGCTGGAGCACGACGAGGCCCGACGGCGTCCAGCAAGCCCTCCACTGTGTGGGTAAGTTTATGTGTGTTTATGTGCATTTTGTGTTTGTCTGCGTGTGTCGGTGTGTATTTTGTGTTTGTCTGCGTGCACACAGCTTGCTGCCTCACGTTATAATAAAATCGGTATAAGTCGCCTACTGATGACCGAGTCGGACGCAGGAAGACAATAAATACTCAAGAATACACAAACACATAACTGTGGAATAATATATATATTTATTATATATAGGCCACAGCTAAAAAAACTCCACACAATCACCCACCACCATGACATAACCATTCCCATAACAAAATTAAAACAATAACCCAGTGCTGAAAGAGGACTCCCCACAACCCCCACACACACCTCCAAACCAACCAACCACCAAAAACTTCCCAACTCCCAGCCATCTGACCAAAGTAATCCTAACTAAAAAGGAACCCCTAGCCAGCACTTCCTACAAGCCCCCGCCACGAGCTCCTCACATGACCCCTTATGGGAGAGCTCCCCCACCAAGAAAAAACAGGGCTTGTTCAATCCCTTCCTTGAGCCCCAGGATGAACAGATCCTTGCCCACATCTGTCAGGTGAACTCCATCCGCCTTGAAAGAACACGCCGCATCTTCCTCTTCAAAGGGTAGATGCCGCACCACCACCCCATCCATCTGCCTCACAAACCTTCCCATACAGCAATTCACCTTAATCCGGCAAAGCCGCACCGCCTCCTCATTCTCGGCCTGCTTCCACACCGTCCTTGGCATCACCTCGGACCACACCACCACTGTCAATGGTGACCACTCCCTCAACTGCCGCAGATCCTCCATCTGCTCGGGCAGCACACTAAGAGGGACCACACCCAAATCGTCCCCTCCCATGTGAACCACCAACACATGAGGAACTTCACTGTGCCTCAGGGCACCCAAAACCATTGGCTTAAACTCCTCCCATAGGAGTCCACAGATCCCAATCCACCGTACCGTGTTGCCGACCCAAGCAGACCCATCTGAAGTCCAGAGGATCACACCAACGCCCTTCTCCTCGCCCAAAAAAAACAGCGAGTCTCCAATGATCCACACAACTCTTGAAGGATCTGCAAAAAACAAATTTCCAACATCTCCACCACACAAAATACTTTAAAAAGAAAAAACTCCCCACCAAACCACCACACACCCCACCAAATAAACCATGTCCATACCTGTAAAGATAAACATAACATAAACAATAACCATACTCCTCACCTCCAAATCCTCCAACCCCCACACAAACAAATATACAAAGATAAAATAGAATAAATATATATATTCCATAGAAAAGATATAAATTCATATTTCATAGATAAGTTTGATATTTTTCATATTTCAAAATTTCATTCATTTTTTTTTTTTAAATTGACAAAACATAACAGCAGAACAGATCATACAGCAAACTGTTCTCCACATTACCTCCCAGCATTAACAAGTGTTTGCAAAATTCATAACACCAAACCAGGACGTACGTAAGCCCTTGAGTTCCATCTTCCCAATTCTTGAATTTCCGTTGCCGACAAACCCAACCTTGAAGCTTCCGTTGCTGCCCCAATACGAAAGGAGTGAGAACCAAATTCCTTCGGATTTCTCCCTAAACTCAACAAACCCTTCTTAAAAATGGAAACAAACTGATACCTTGATAAGGCCACTCCAGACTCCACCCGTACCTTCAAAAATTCCTTCACTGGACAAACCACGCAGATATCCACACTGGATAAACCAACTCTACGCCCCCTACCCAACTGATCAGTCTTGGAGTTAGAAACCCAAATAACAATTTCCTTAACTCCCAACCAAACCTCATCAGCTCCCAAACCACCACCTCCTATCCTAGAATTGCACACCAGCTCACCCACTCGAAATGCCCCGAAAAACCCCAAAACAAAAAGCTGCCTTCAAAAATAGAACCTCATAAGGTGAGGAACAAAAATTCCCGACAAAATCCCATAGACCTTCCAATAACTGCTTCAAAACTGGACGCCGAGCGTCTACCCTGCACCTCCCCCTCACATAACCACGAACTGCACACCTAATAACAAAATCCTTGGTGACATCTCTTTTCCCCGATACCTGGAAAAGGAAAGCCAAGGCGGCCAATGACTGCCGTACCACCCCAGGAGATGCCCCGGATTCGAATAACCGGATGAGGTACACCCTAAGCAAACTCTCCTCATCCAATCCACCCACCGAAACGTACCTGAACCGTTCAGCCAATGCGTCCCAATCCCTCCAAACTCATGAGTAAGCCTTCCAAGAGGACTCAGACAAAGAACCTCTCACCCATCTTCCAAAAATCCCGAGCCTACCTGCCAAAGGCCCTCCGGACAAGGGGTGCCCACCTCCTCCACCAACGGAGCCAGGAAACGAAACCTGTCCCACTGAAAATGAGACAAAGCATCCGCCACTGAGTTAAGGCGACCCAGTGTCAGGATCCCTGGCTGTAGCCATCCTGAAACCCCCCCTGGTGGTTCACTTCCATCCTGTTCCTGCCCTGCAACCAGCATCCAGCAGTGTAAGAGTTAACACCAAAACACACGTGACTCACAAAATAAAGGGCTCTGCCCCTCAATGACACATTGCTGGTTCATTACAGCTCTTGTGCTGAGAGAGTGAGGTGCTGCTAACTCGCTGCTTTGCTATACCCATCTGTTCCTGTTTATTATTTATGTTTCCTGCAACTCCACCATCATCCTTCTGAGAATCATCCGGTCAGTTTATTTCCACATCACCTCCCTACCCCTTCCCGCCTGCTTATCAGTGCAGGACACTGCATCCTGGGCTCATACCCCTGCCATCCAGGTGCCACCCAGGTACCATCCCCACGTTCCTGACAGAATGAACCAGCCCAATACTAATGAGCCCGCAGTGCTGCACTTTATGGTGGAGTTACTAAAAAAGACCTTCCAGGACCTGTTTAAAAACCTGGCTGATTCCCTGATGACATTACTGCAAAATATTCTGGGCACCTCAACTAAGGTGTGCGCTCCTCCAAACAAACGCCATGGTCCTCTGTCTCCTGAAGAGCGTGTCAGGAGACAAAATAGGAATTTGTGCCTGTATTGCGGGGCAGGATCACACTGGATATCGAATTGCCCAGAAAAACCCCCCAGATCAGCGTTTGTCAAGCTAGCACCGGTTTCCAAGCCAGCTGCAACTTCCAAGCACGCTCAGGTGCGTAGAGCTCTGAAGCAGCCCCAGGCTTCCAGGCCTGCTACAGCCACTGTGTATACACCTGCTTCTATGAGACCTGCCGTTCCTAAGCCGGTACCCCTACCCAGACCGGCCCCCAAGAGATTTCCTGAACCCAAACCTGCACCTCGAACAATTCATGCACCTATACCTGTTCCCAGACGAACTGTATCCAGGCATGTGACGTCTCTGGAGGTCCGTTCAGAAGAGGAGTATGCGAACCCTGTAATGCCTATGGAGACTGATTACACTGTGCCCATAGAACCTGTCCTTCCCATGGATCTGGAGACCACCGTACCTGTGGAGACCGATCTACCAACCCCTATGGAGATCATGTCCATGCCAGTTTCTACTGTGACACAGATCCCTTTCAAACAGGTAATGAAGGCCAGGCTGAAGAAAGCCCAGAAGATTAAGAGCTCCCTTATGGCAATTACCACTCCCAGCCAGCACGATCCGCCGCTGTCTTCCTGGGTTTCTTCCCTGTCTGAATATGACCCAGAGGACATCGCTGTCTCTGAGGAGAGCCCACCGAGACAGACGGCCCGACGCTCAAAGGGACCCCCAGGTCAACACCAGGGGTCTGACACCCCTTTGAAGGCATGGCGAGGCTCATCCAGCGATGGTTCTGTATCAGAAAGGGACTGTGGCGAGGAAGAGCAAGAGGACGAGGGCATGAAGTCCTGGCTGTGCGACTATCCTTACCTTAGTGATGGATCAGGTTTAGAAGGGGAACTGGGAGAAATGGAGAAGATGCCTAACCCGATGCCTTCTTCCTATGTGGGCACCAGGTTCGAAGGTGACTCTGCCTCCTACTTGTCTCCTTCGGTCGCCAAGGCCAGACGCTCCAAGGACACTCCTGTTCATCAAGACCCCTTACCCGAGGATCCATGTCCCTATACGGTACAGGGATGTTTTGCTTTACCTACCTTGGTACCACCTGGACACATGGGCACCCTCCTTCCTGATGCTTCTGCTGACCTTAAGATAACAAAGGCAAAGGCAAGATGGCGTCAAAGAAAGGCACGTGCCCAACCCTGTACTACCACTCCTGACCCTCGTTCTGCCCTCCAGTGGTGCTACGATTATTGGAAACAGCACCCACTAGAGTGACCCGTGCCTGGTCATGGGCAGTCCTGCTGCCATCCTTGGTCACGCGGAGCGTGACCTGAAGGGGGAGGTACTGTCAGGATCCCTGGCTGTAGCCATCCTGAAACCCCCCCTGGTGGTTCACTTCCATCCTGTTCCTGCCCTGCAACCAGCATCCAGCAGTGTAAGAGTTAACACCAAAACACACGTGACTCACAAAATAAAGGGCTCTGCCCCTCAATGACACATTGCTGGTTCATTACAGCTCTTGTGCTGAGAGAGTGAGGTGCTGCTAACTCGCTGCTCTGCTATACCCATCTGTTCCTGTTTATTATTTATGTTTCCTGCAACTCCACCATCATCCTTCTGAGAATCATCCGGTCAGTTTATTTCCACATCATCCTCCCTACCCCTTCCCGCCTGCTTATCAGTGCAGGACACTGCATCCTGGGCTCATACCCCTGCCATCCAGGTGCCACCCAGGTACCATCCCCACGTTCCTGACACCCAGGGCATGCCTTGCCCTGCATAAAACATTAAACTTAAGACACATCAACAAAAATCTCTTCAGCAATCTGATGACTGACAATGATGAAGCCGACAAATAATTAACCGCCGACACCACCGCCATGTTGTTAGAACGGAACAGAATCCTTCTCCCCTCCAGAGCACCTCCCCACAGCTCCAAGGCCACTACTAATGGAAACAACAACTCCAAAAATGCCAAATTCCGCACCAATGAAGATTCCAACCAACGAGAAGCACACCAACGCCTCACAAAATATACCCCAAAACCAACACCTCCCGAGGCGTCCGTGAAAAATTCCAGTTCCTTCGCCAAAACCTCTTTCGAAGGGAATACGGCCACCCCATTAAACCAAACCAAAAAGGATTTCCACACTTCCAAATCTTCCTTCATGGCACCAGATATTCTAACAAAATGATGACCTTCCCGAATACCCCGTGACGCCAAAGCCAAACCTCGCAAAAAGACTCTTCCAACCGGAATGACCCTGCACGCAAAATTCAAACGACCAATCAGCGATTGCAGCGCTTTCAACTGCAATTTCCTAACCAACAGGGCCCCTTCTACTTACCCTTAACTGAATCAATCTCAATTCCCAAGAAAGTGATGACTGACGCCGGACCTTCCGTTTTATCAGAAGCCAAAGGAACACCAAATCGGTGAGCCACCCACTGAAAAGACCGAAGAATGTGCAGACACTCTCCTGTCCCTTCCCTTCCCACGCACAAAAAAATCATCCAGATAATGTGTCAGCTTATCCGACCCTGCCACTTCACGGCCCACCCATTCCAAAAATGTACTGAAACATTCAAAAAGGAACAGGAAATGGAACAACCCATAGGCAAACATAGATCCACATAAAATTTGCCTTCAAACCAAAATCCCAGAAGATGATAACACGAAGGATGAATAGGTAATAACCGAAAAGCCGACTCAATATCCACCTTAGCCATCAAACCCACTTTCATGCATCCCGAACCAAATTCACCGTGGAATCAAATGACACATTCGACACCGAGGCCAAGTCCTCACCAATATCATCATTCACCGATCCCCCCCCCCTGTGGAAAGGATAAATGATGAATCAAGCGAAACTCTCCTGCCTTCCGCTTCGGCACAACCCTCAAAGGGGATATCCTCAAATTCCGCACCGGCGGAGACGAGAATGGACCTGCCATCCTACCAGCCCCAATCTCCTTAAACACCTTCTCCCGAACTACCTCCGGATACCCTCTAGCCGACTTTAAATTGCTTAACTTGCCACCTCCTGGCCTTACCACAAAAGGAATCTGAAAACCATCACCAAAACCGTCCTGCAGAAACTCCGCATCCCTACATCTTCCGTAAAGCCTTAGCCACGGTAACATCGCGTCGAGTTTCACTGGCGAAGCTCCCCTCTCCAGACCCTCCAAAAGGCAGACCTCCCTGTCTTGCCCTCTTAAAACATCTGGACTGTGACGGAACTGCCGCCACGTGGATAAAAAGATTATTATGTTGTAGCTATTCGTTCATTTAAAAGGTTAAATTTGTTTCTATAATTTAGTATCTGTTTTGATGTATTTCGTTTGCCCTGTATTTATCCAAACGAATACCCCTGTTAGATGTGCTGTAAAGTGTCCCCAAGGTCATATTTAATTGTGTTTTCCCTGCAAGATGCCTTACCGATTCTATGTAAACGGCAACATTGTAGCAGAAAGCCGCTGGCAAATTGCCAAAACCCGACATGAGTTCCTCTGCTTGCCCTGGAGCCCCCTTTAGCCTGAGCAAGGTGCTTTTTGGACCATAGGTCCCCAGGGATGGTAGCTTGGTGTGTGGCAAGTTTGGAGAGGATTCACCCAGGAGAACCCCTCCATCCCACTAGAAATCCCCCTCCTGCCCGGAGCCTGTTAGCCCCTGCACCGCAGTCTCGGAGAGAGAGCTGACAAACTATCTGATGGCGTTCTGACCCCTCTGGACGGATCGGGTAGCTTCTTTCAGGGAAGCAGCCCGGGGACCCGAGCTACCCAAGGTGTAAAAGGGGGTGCCGGAGCGCCCAGGGGATCCCCCCAAAAACTGCATTTCCCAGACCATCGGGCTGGGAGCCGTGCCCGCACCATGGGGGGGCATCGGACAGCAGACAGGCAGGCGCCAGAAACTGGGCTATGGCTAAGCCCCGCTGCAGAATTCACTCCAGGGGTCTGGGACGGGCATGGGAGAGAACAATGGGACTGTACCATATAAAAAGACCGTGTATGTTCTGTTTGTCATTAAAAAACCAACTTGCTTAAACCTATACTGAGTCACGACTAGTATTTGGGAGGGCATAATCACTGAATCCTTCACTTCCAGACCATCCAGGGACCGCTGTCAATCTCTCTCCCACCTTGCTAGCTCGCTACCCGGCTAAGCTCTCCAGCAAGACTCGGCACCGCAGACGGAGCTACCCCTGCAGGGTAAACATGGACAATGAATGCAATCCTCCACAATTTGAACATTCGTGCTTGAACCTGCACCCAGTACCAAACTTGCACTGACCCTCGTTAAATTGCCAGCACGATCCCTTTTTAGCACCTGCCGGTGGAGAACTGACCCCTTCCCCACCGGCTCCCCCTGGAAAGTGCAAAGCCTTCTGAGCCCCCATCAGATGCAACCACAGCGTAATGTCCATCTGATCCCACCCCATGCCTGGGTGAGCCGCCAAACGTTGCCTAAACTGCTCATCGTATTTCCACCATGCCCAACCACCATAAATCCGATAAGCCTCCCAAATCCCATCCACATAACAAAAAAGATCCAAACAGTGCTGTGGGCTCTTTTCCCCAACCACACTTGCCAAAATACAGCAAGCCCGGAGCCAATTCCCAAATGACTTAGGAATCCTCCGATACCTCTTCTTCCTTTAAACCGTCATTAGACAAATCATCTTTAACCCCAGCCACCTCATCCAACGGAAGCAGGGAAAAAAATTTCCACATACTCCCCCGCCATATGCCTTCCTTAACCTCCTGTTTCAAATGAAACCCCAAAGGCCCAGAAAATGACACGTAGGCATTCCTCTATGCCACATCCGCCACCCCTGCGGACTCACCGAGTGAACCCAACACACCACTCGGTCCTCTTGAAGCCATAGCTTCACCACCAAGAGCTCCACCAGCTCTCCCAACTGGCCCACCTGCACCCTTCCATGCATGGGCCAATCCACTCCCTGGTTCACATCCCCCTGGTGAAACCGACCAAGCCTCAAAAGGCCCCCTGTAAAAAAGACATGAAAGAACTCATATCATCACCAATTCCATTACCTGATGCCACACGAGGTCCACCCGAACTTCCTGGAACCTCCTGTGCCACAATTTCCGAACCCCTCACTCCAACAGCCTGGAAACCACCAACCGGCTGCCGCCTCCTCTCCCGAACCATTGGAACTGTGGACGAAAAAACATTTGCTCGATGAGCCTCAGAACCCGAAGTACCAAAATCATTATAACGCTCCCCCACACCAAATTCCGGAGGCCCATCAGCTCCACCATCTGAACACCAATTTACTTCGAGCTCCTGAGTGACCTCATCCCGCACACCATCACCCTGTGCCACACCACCGTCCACACCCCCATCCACCAACTGCCTTACCGCTGAAACATCCGTGCCTGAGACAGCCATCACTCCACCTCTGGGACCCCTGGCGGACCACCGACCTCTTCTTCTACCCGTGGAACTCCTCGACCTCCGCACTCCTTCTCTCCTAGCGCTCACCACACCACCCCTCCGACCAGAAGGATCCTTAGCCCCCGATACCGGCCTCGAGCTCCTACCTTCCACACGTCTGGAAGCACTCACGCCAGCCTCATTTTCAACTGCGTCCCCACCAGCCAACATCCACTGAACCAACCGTCCTTGGCCTCTCACAGCCTCCAATCTTAGCCTCTCAGCCACAGATTAACCACTGGATTCACCTCCCGGACTAAACCGCTCCGGAGGCCTCGAAATCCTGACAGGCCGAGCTCCCACTTCCGACTCTGCCGCCAGCACCTCCGACAGGCTTCTTCTGGCCCACTCCACACCACGATGCCGAGCCGCCTCCCGCACTTCCTCCAATAGCGACTCCAGCTCACCGCCTTCCGCCATACTGAAAGACAATTTTTAAAGGCAAAAAGCCGAAAACCCCGCTCTCTGACGCAGCACAGATTTTCACAGCTCTACCTCAGGAGAAAAAGGCGCGCAGAGCCTCTCCACACGCGCCTTAAGTAACCTCCTGGCGACTCCTCCCACACCACTCCCGCTCAATCTCCTCACACGCTGCAAAGCCTTCTAGAAAAATCTTCCCTGCGTTCTGGCATCAGAGGCAACTTAAGGGCCCTACTACGCCTTAGGTGCTTCAGGCCTTCATTGTCGGTGTTCATGCGGTGCGCGCCGCGCCTGCTAATATGAAACAGATGAATCAGAGGTCTCGGCCATTAGATCTGGTGACGCCACTTGGTTGTGGTTTCGCTTCTGGGCAGCAAGACTGGTGATTGGTTAATCACCCGGTGCATGCCTTGGTTTTGGAGCACAGAGGGTTAACGCTGTGCTATATATACACACGATGTGAGACAATAAAGAGGCCATCACGGTGACTTCACAGAACCCGATCCCTCCGCTTTGCTTTCCGTAACGATGAAATGCGAGCGCACGATCGTCCGCGGCGTTGAGGATTATGTGACGCGCTTGATGTAAATAATTGATTTTTGGATTTATTTTCTGTTTGGTTTTAAGTCGCAGCCGCCATGACAGCAGCACGAGGGGGGAGACGCGCCACTTCCCAGGGACATACAATCCCATTCTCTGATGTCACGAGGAGCGGCTGGAAGAACACGGCAGCCGAATCATCACTGAAACGTCGAGTTTTCGCGGCTCCAGCTGGGATTTTTACGGCGGTCGTTGAGGACATGGAAGGTTTTTGTCTCCGCGTTGCTGATATTCACAGAACAGCGAGAGACATGAGGAAAAAATACAAGATCCTCTGAGCTGGACGCAGACCGTCAACGAGATGCCGCATTATAGCGCCTTCCTATACCACCGCGCTATAACACCTTCTTATACCACTGCGCTATAGCGCCTTCCTATACCACCGCTCTCGTTTGGTTCTGACTGAAACACCTGAAATCAGTCATTAAGAGGCGGCTCGCACATTTCTCTCCATATGGTCTTTCAGCCATCAGTGAATTTCGCCCATAGCAACAAAGTCTGTGGTGGTGGACCCGTCTCTGGGGGGTGGAAAGACATCCGCCATACATCGGCTCATCAAACAAGGTCATGCGCCGGGCTCTTAATCTGTGATTCTGTAGCTTTTCCCTCTAAATTGTGCTTTTAAAAATGAATAAATAGAGACCTGTCATGGGAAATTAGGAGTGGAACGTGCTGAGCATCGCCAAGGATCACCAGCTTGTCACCCAGACTTACCATTAGCAGAATGATACGCGCTCATTAGTGGCCTGGCAGCGAGCGTGGCCTGTGAGAACGCGAGAGGCAAACCGGGGGGGCACAATAACCGGGAGAACACAATAACTGGGGGGCACAATAACCTGCCAGAGCACAGTAGCCGGGGGAGCACAATAACTGGGGGGGGGACAATAACCGGGAGAACACAATAACCTGCCGGAGCACAATAACCGGGGGGGACAATAACCTGCCGGAGCACAATGACCGGGGGGACAATAACCGGGGGAACACAATAACCGGGGGGGACAATAACCTGCCGGAGCACAATGACCGGGGGGACAATAACCGGGGGGGACAATAACCTGCCGGAGCACAGTAACCGGGAGCAGCACAATAACCTGCCGGAGCACAATAACCGGGGGGGACAATAACCTGCCGGAGCACAATGACCGGGGGACAATAACCGGGGGAACACAATAACCGGGGGGGACAATAACCTGCCGGAGCACAATGACCGGGGGGACAATAACCGGGGGGGACAATAACCTGCCGGAGCACAGTAACCGGGAGCAGCACAATAACCTGCCGGAGCACAATAACCGGGGGAGCACAATAACTGGGGGGGGGACAATAACCGGGAGAACACAATAACCTGCTGGAGCACAATAACCGGGAGAACACAATAACCTGCCGGAGCACAGTAACCGGGAGAACACAATAACTGGGGGGCACAATAACCTGCCAGAGCACCGTAGCCGGGGGAGCACAATAACTGGGGGGGGACAATAACCGGGAGAACACAATAACCTGCCGGAGCACAGTAACCGGGGGGGACAATAACCTGCCAGAGCACAATGACTGGGGGGACAATAACCGGGGGAACACAATAACCGGGGGGGGACAATAACCTGCCGGAGCACAGTAACCAGGGGAACACAATAACCGGGGGAGCACAATAATCGGCCGGAGCACAATAACCGGGAGGAGCACAATAACCGGAGGAGCACAATAATCGGCCGGAGCACAATAACCGGGAGGAGCACAATAACCGGGAGCAGCACAATAATCGGCCGGAGCACAATAACCAGGAGGAGCACAATAACCGGGAGGAGCACAATAATCGGCCGGAGCACAATAACCGGGAGGAGCACAATAACCGGCCGGAGCACACTAACCGGGAGCAGCACACTAACCGGAAGGAGCACAGTATCTGGGAGGAGCACAATAACCGGGGGAGGACAATAACCGACTCACTGGTATAATGAAGACTCCACATGTGGTGTTTTTGGCGCCTCCAATATTCACATTTTCATACAAGGCAAGCCTTGCGGTATTCTATATTGGCGGCTCAGGTGCGGTATGTCCAGGTGGATTGGAATTTGTGCCCGTGCGCGGTCCTACTGTCACCAGTTCTGCATACTTACTCATTTTACACACTTTGCTGATTTTTGAGGTCGTTTGTCTCCTGCACATGGCGTCTCGTTCTTTGACACGTTCCTTCTGCTGCTCTTCGGCCTCCGCATAGCTTCGGGATCAGACAGCTCACAGCTTTCACGGCACCTGCAGGTAGACTGGATCTGATTCAACAGAGAGAGGCTCATAAAGCACATAAGGAAATGCAACGTGCAGCTTGGTTGGGTTAAAAAGGTACAGAGTATCCCCGGTTGGTGCACTAGAAGCTCGGAGGGGGATTGTGCTCATATAAATGGCATTCAGCGCGGTTAATGGCGGTGCGGAGCCTCTTTCCTGGTGGTATTTTTTTTTAGAAAGGATTTTACCAGGAAGGATACATTGAGAGGTTTCTGTTTTTCAGTTTGTCCTGGGTGGTGGGTAGGTACCGTTAAGGGTTTTGCCCAAGGACACTTACTGGAGAGGTGCTTTTGCCGGGACTCAAAACCTGTGTCTCCACGGTTATAGAGCAATGATGTTACTTCTACTCTACCCAGCCGGAAGATACTGCTGTCCTGGTCATCTGGTGCCGGCAGTGGCGTAGCGTGGGGGGGCTGGGGGGGCCGTGGCCCCGGGCGCAGTTTTGTTAGGGGCGCATTTGCGCCCCTAAAACTGGCCCGGGGTTGAGGGACGCAGATGCCGGGCAGCGCGGAGCGCCTGCCCGGTCTTTAACAGTCCGTCCTGTTAGGTGATGCGGCTGCGCGGCGTGCGCGGCGTGCGCAGCCGGTCACGTGGTCCGGCTAATCAGGTGGTACGGAGTCTCTGTACCACCTGATTGGCCGGACCACGTGACCGGCTGCGCGGCATCACCTAACAGGACGAACTGTTAAAGACCGGGCAGGCGCTCCCGTGCTGCCCGGCATCTGCGTCCCCTCAACCCCCGCCGGAGCTGGGGCCTGGGGCAATATCCAGGTAAGGGCTGGGGGCAAATCCATGAGCTGGGGGCAAATCCATGAGATGGGGGCAAATCCATGAGTGAGCTGGGGGGCAAATCCATGAGATGGGGGCAAATCCATGAGTGAGCTGGGGGGCAAATCCATGAGATGGGGGCAAATCCATGAGTGAGCTGGGGGGCAAATCCATGAGATGGGGGCAAATCCATGTGAGAGCTGGGGCAAATCCATGTGAGAGCTGGGGGGCAAATCCATGAGTGAGCTGGGGGGCAAATCCATGAGTGAGCTGGGGGGCAAATCCATGAGTGATGGGGGCAAATCCATGAGTGAGCTGGGGGGCAAATCCATGAGATGGGGCAAATCCATGAGTGAGCTGGGGGCAAATCCATGTGAGAGCTGAGGCAAATCCATGTGAGAGCTGAGGCAAATCCATGTGAGAGCTGGGGCAAATCTATGAGCTGGGGGCAAATCCCCGTGAGCTGGGGGCAAATCCATGAGTGAGCTGGGGGGCAAATCCATGAGTGAGCTGGGGGGCAAATCCATGAGCTTGGGCAAATCCATGAGCTGGGGGCAAATCCATGAGCTGGGGGGCAAATCCATGAGCTGGGGGCAAATCCATGAGCTGGGGGCAAATCCATGAGCTGGGGGCAAATCCATGTGAGAGCTGGGGCAAATCCATGAGCTGGGGGCAAATCCATGTGTGAGCTGGGGGGCAAATCCATGTGTGAGCTGGGGCAATATCGATAACGTCCACAGGTTGGGGGGGGGCGCACAATTCTTTGCTGGCCCCGGGCGCTGACAACCCACGCTACGCCACTGGGTGCCGGGTTCAGCTCTTCGGCGGGCCTCCCAACAGCTCATGCAGGTTTCGGCGGGCCTCCCGACAGCTCATGCAGGTTTCGGCGGGCCTCCCGACAGCTCATGCAGGTTTCGGCGGGCCTCCCAACAGCTCGTGCAGGTTTCTGAGCTGTACCCGTCACCAGATGACCAGGACAGCAGTATCTTCCAGCTGGGAGGAGTAGAGGTAACATCCCTGCTCTATAACCATGCAACCACAGGTTCAAATCCCAGCCAGAGCACCTCTCCAGTAAGTGTCCTTGGGCGAAACACCTAACGGTACAGACTCACCACCCAGGACATACTGAAAACCAGAGAAATCTCAATGTATCCTTCCTGGGAAACCAGAGAAATCTCAATGTATCCTTCCTGGTAAAATCCTTTAAAAAAACAGGTCAGATGACCCATGCTCCTCCCACATGTGAGCACAGGAAAGGGTTAAACAAAAAGTATATCTATAGGTTAAACTGATTTGCTTATTAAAACCAGATTTATTTGCTTGCAGCAAGTTCTGCTTCCAGATCTGTGAGCCGCCGGGACCGAGACCCTCCGTAACGAGGCGCTTCCAAGCAGACATTTCATTAAAATTTGATTTCAGGGGAAGCGGTCGGGGGTGGGGAGGTGATTTTTTTTTGGAATTACTTTGACAACCAATTACTGCTTCCCTTTTTGAGTTTTTAATTGAATATTTGTGCTGAAAATACCAGAGGGAGCCAAAGTGCTGATTAAGCGGCCAGGAGGACAATGGACGCAGCTCGCCTTTCATGCGGGATTAGAGCCATTCATTGTTCAGGAGATCTGAGATCCTGCTTTCAAATAACTGGCTTTGGGACATGGTTTCTCCTGCCACCTTATGCCAGCGAGGTGGATCTGCCAGGTCCAGTTACTTCACTCGGTGTCGCTGAGTCCGGCCTAGTGATGATGCCAGGACATCCCAGGCCATACCATTCAGCAGGCCCTGGTGAAAGTACAGGTGTATGAGGGCAAGTCCATGCCAATGTAGCTTGAGCGGTTGTGCGCAGTGCCAGTACGTCCAGGCTTAGTGAAGGCAACGAGGAGATGAATGTAACATGTGGGGCTTAAAATAAACAGCAAGAAGCATCATCTCAACGTGCGGCGTTCAAGCAAATTCATCTTCATTAAGAAATCCTAGCATTTAATTCATTGATGTAGAATCGAGCTGCAGATTTCAATGAATCATACCTATAAAAGGCGCATGATGAGGCCAAGTGACCGACACCACTGCTGAGGGCCTGACAGCCACAGCTCGCTCCGCCAGCAGCATGGTGAAATAATCAATGGATTAGAGTGAGTGGATGGAGTGAGCACAAACTGATATCTCATCGATGCAGGGTATATGACACTGATATTTAAGACCATTCCACCCCCGATGGGATATTGCTGCAGGGAAGTGCGGTGAGGTCAGCGGCTGGTGAGGCACGGGTTAGTATCAGAGCCAGATATACACAGATATTAACTAACTTTCTGCGGTTTGTGTTTAGCTGTAAAGGATCTTTTACTCATTTACTGCACCCACACCTATTATATACCATTTTCTCCCTGTATAATGGACTTTCTAAAGCTACCATTATTTTCATTATATCGTATACTTTACTATTACTTACTATCATATATTTTACTTAGTCTGTATCTGCCATTTGAGGGAGCTGCCTGTGCTGGTCATACTTTGTACCCACCACTAGAGAGAGCTGTCTGTGCCTGTCATAGTCTGTATCTGCCATTCGAGGGAGCTGCCTGTGCCTGTCATAGTCTGTATCTGCCATTCGAGGGAGCTGCCTGTGCCTGTCATAGTCTGTATCCGCCATTCAAGGGAGCAGAGGGAGCTGCCTGTGCCTGTCATAGTCTGTATTCACCGTTAAAGGGAGCTGCCTGTGCCTGTCATAGTCTGTATCCACCATTAGAGGGAGATGCCTGTGCCTGTCATAGTCTGTATCCACCATTAGAGGGAGCTGCCTGTCATAGTCTGTATCCACCATTAGAGGGAGCTGCCTGTGCCTGTCATAGTCTGTATCCACCAATAGAGGGAGATGCCTGTGCCTGTCATAGTCTGTATCCACCATTAGAGGGAGATGCCTGTGCCTGTCATAGTCTGTATCCACCGTTAGAGAGAGGTGCCTGTCATAGTCTGTATTCACCAATAGAGGGAGCTGCCTGTGCCTGTCATAGTCTGTATCCACCGTTAGAGGGAGCTGCCTGTGCCTGTCATAGTCTGTATCCACCGTTAGAGGGAGCTGCCTGTGCCAGTCATACTTTGTATCCGCCATTCGAGGGAGCAGAGGGAGCTGCCTGTGCCTGTCATAGTCTGTATCCGCCATTAGAGGGAGATGCCTGTGCCTGTCATAGTCTGTATCCACCGTTAGAGAGAGGTGCCTGTCATAGTCTGTATTCACCAATAGAGGGAGCTGCCTGTGCCTGTCATACTTTGTATCCGCCATTCGAGGGAGCAGAGGGAGCTGCCTGTGCCTGTCATAGTCTGTATCCGCCATTAGAGGGTGCTGCCTGTGCCTGTCATAGTCTGTATCCACCGTTAGAGGGAGCTGCCTGTGCCTGTCATACTTTGTATCCGCCATTCGAGGGAGCAGAGGGAGCTGCCTGTGCCTGTCATAGTCTGTATCTGCCATTAGAGGGCGCTGCCTGTGCCTGTCATAGTCTGTATCCACCAATAGAAGGTGCTGCCTGTGCCTGTCATAGTCTGTATCCACCGTTAGAGGGAGCTGCCTGTGCCTGTCATAGTCTGTTTCCGCCAATAGAGGGAGCTGCCTGTGCCTGTCATAGTCTGTATCTGCCATTAGAGGGAGCAGAGGGAGCTGTCTGTGCCTGTCATAGTCTGTGTCTGCCATTAGAGGGAGCTGCCTGGACCCCTTCCTGTCAATCAGAGGCCAGACTCCAATGCAGGTGGTTTTTTGAATGGCTTGTACCAGTGGTGCTTTCCCATTGTTTCAAGCTATTCCATTGCCTCTCTGAGGCTCTGCCGAGCAGTGTTCAGGAAGTGAGCAGCGCGTGTTTGTTCCTATTTAAACATTTACGCCCTGCAGACTTCTTTAAGCAGCTTACGCAATTAGCACAGCGGGGAGGCCTACCGTCTGCTACGCAAATTGCATAGGCTGTAAAAAGAATGCGCGCACTGCGTGCAGAGGCAGAGGTTGAAGCTGATGGCGGGGGAGAGAGGAGCAGGTGAGTTTAACGCCTAATCTGACGTCTCGTCCCTGTATTGCAGCATGGCAGGACTGGGTCACTTTAAATACTGGTTTATAGTCCATTCCTAGCCTTACAACCACAAGACACAGTCAAGAGAATGAAAGAGGACCATCGCGAACTGAATCCTTTCATTCTCACCAAGAAATCAGACAGATTTGCCAAGGATGCCTAGGGCAGCTTGGCGCTGTTGCCCCTGGATGTCGGCAGACATTTCTTAGGGAGAAGACGGATCAGGAGATCTAAGTTCAGGCCCAGAATAACAATCAAAAGTGTTAGAAAAAGTCCAGAAATCCGAGGTGTTCCTATCCAGTCCACCCAGTCCTCACTGGGAGCTTCTCCAGCCGGTGACGCACAGGAAGCCACCGTGGGGGACCAATGGATATTATGGGTATTGGTACAACAGCAGCTGTGAGCACCGCTATCAGCATGGCCTCCTCGGGATTTACCAAGAAAAATGTCTCACCACCTAATTGAGAAACACGCCTGTACGACACATGGCGAGACTGATCCTAATGTGAAGTGAAGGCCCTGAAATGGGATTTTATCGATATTTTCATTTTGCGTTCCCTGCCGAGTTGCCTGAATTAGTTTAAGATGTCCCCGGCTCACAGCGTCCGACAGATTGAGTGAAATCTGAACCACCCCATATTTCTGGACTTTTAATATATATCCTTTCCAAATGTTTAAATGAAGTTTTGTGCGTGGGAATAACAGGATGATGTCACCGCAGAGCTGGGCCCGATGCCTCACACTCATAGCTTTCAGGAGAGATATATGTTTGTTCCAAAGAGGTTTTGATCCCCAGGAAAGAAAAAATTAAAAGGTTGTGTTGAAATTTGAGAATCGTCATCTTGGAGCGGCTCGGGGAGAACCTGTCACGCTACTGACCCTCTTGGGTCATGCGGCCTTGGTTCATGGAAGGATGTACCTCTTGAGGCAGGTTAGCTGCTGGCTTAAGAGGCAGATACAGCATGTATAGACAATACAGGTTCCAGACAGAACAATAACAAGACTGTAGCAGGAGGGGCAGTAGGGCATAGAAGAAATCTAAAGGAATCCCTATGCTGGGGAAGATTTCTATCTATGGAAACCTCACAAAGAATACCAGAGTCAGGAGAACAGGAAGGGCAAGGGTTAAACAAAACAAATACACAAGAATCCCAAATACTAGAAAGAGATCCTTAGACTGGCTCTATGCTAAGACAAACTATACACATAGAACAAGAATGGTCAGAACTACAGCCAAGGAATAAGAACCAGGAAAGAACCAGGAGCGGATCCAGACACAGGTTTCGGGGGGGGGGAAATTCTACCAGTTTTGGTTAAGAGCTGGTGTTGGGTTCGCAGTGACAGGCAGAGACGCACCTATTTTCAAGCTGTGCTCTTTACACTCACTCTCCCCAGAACATTGCACACAGGGTCTGTCCTCATGTGGCTCATGAGCCCTGCGAACCCTTTCCATACAAGGGGCCCAAGGTACCCCCCTCTCAGCACATCATACCCCCTTGAAGCTATGCAGCATAGGGTAACCCAGGTGTGGGCTGCCCTTTGCACCCTTTCCATGCTGGCAGGACACACGTGGCACCCCATCTGCGCAGCCCTGTGAACCCTTTTCATACCAGGGGCCCAGGGTACCCCCTCCCAGCTCACTTGTAATATATTTGCCCCCAGCTCACACATGGATATATTGCCCCCAGCTCACATTTTATATTTATTACCCCAGCTCACATTTTATATACATTGCCCCAGCTCACATAGATATATTACCCCAGCTCACATTTTATATATATTGCCCCAGCCTAGCTCACACATGGATATATTGCCCCTAGCTCACGTGGATATATAGTTCCCCAGCCCAGCTCAGCTCACACATGGATATATATTGCCCCAGCTCACACATGGAAATATATTGCCCCAGCTCACATGGATATATTACCCCAGCTCACATTTTATATATATTGCCCCAGCCCAGCTCACACATGGATATATATTGCCCCAGCTCACACATGGATATATATTGCCCCAGCTCACACATGGATATATATTGCCCAGCTCACACATGGATATATATTGCCCCAGCTCACACATGGATATATATTGCCCCAGCTCACACATGGATATATATTGGCCAGCTCACACATGGATATATATTGCCCCAGCTCACATGGATATTGTCATGGAGCTGACGTGGCGCTCCGCGCTTCAGGCCCCAAGAGACTTTGTGTTCATTTGTATTGTGTGATTTTAGATATAATTTACATCGTTTGGTTTTAGTTTAAATTAGTTTAGTGTAAAATGGCGTAGCTTTAGTTTTAAATATACTTATATTCCTGTAGGTAAATGTGTTTTTGTATAGCCAGTAAACAAGCTTTACTGCTGTGTAATTTATGCAACAGGGCTTTTCCCCTTATCTGGCTGCATGTTTGATTCAAGAAGTCTGGGATAGTGTTTGTCTTTAACCACTTGGATGCTGAGGACGCGTTGAGCGCGTCCTCAGCATTCCCGCTGGTATGCGGAGGACGCGCTGAGCGCGTCCTCCCATTGGGGTCAGCGTTCGGCCGGGTTCCGGCCGATCGCTGGCCCCCCCCTCCGGACATCCTGGATGTCAGCCGCGCATCCGGGACCACAGCCGCCGGAATTAGGTGTCATCGCGGCAGCGCGATGACACCTAATTCAGGCGCCCCCCCCGCATGTGCGGAGGAGGCGCCTGAAAGGGAGGGGGGGGAGGTCCTTCAGACCTCTCTCCCTCCCGATCGGCGGCTCTGCGGGGGTTAACCCAGGCATCATTTGGAAGGGCACAGCCTGCCCTTCCAAATGATGCCTGGCATTAACCCCTGGGGAGCTGGATCGCGAATCGGCGCTGAAAAGCGCCGGTTCGCGATCCTTTCCCGGAGCTGGCCGACATCTTGGATGTCGGCCAAGCCTCCGGGAACTCCCCCTGAGGACTGGCGTCATCGTGCGTAGCACGATGACGCCAGTCCTAGAGTTAACCCCTAACTGCCACCAACTGTGGAGATAGGGAGTTCATTGGAACTCCCTATCTCCCGATCCGTGGCAGTTAGGGGTTAAATTTTGGTATGGTTGGATCGGCCAGAGCATGGCTGTTCCAACGATACCAAACATGAAAGTGAAAAATGTTGTAAAAAAAAAAAAAAAATGAAAAATAAAAATAAAAAAAAATTAAAAAAAATTATAAAAAAAATAAACACTTTTTTTTTTTTTTTGGTTTGTTAATGCAGCAATATTGTTCCCATTTCAATTATAATGTGAACAATGATGCTGCACTAACGATTTTTGTATGCGGTGCGTTTGTTAAAAATAGTGTAATTTTCCCCAAAAAAAAATGTAACGAGACCCCATCTCTAATTTTTTTAACAAGCGCACCCCATACAAAATATAACCGCAATTGCTCGCATGTTAAAATGTGAAAAAAAACACTTTATACATTGTAAATTATTGAAAATACATATTTTATTGCATTTTTTGTTATAATATACAGACATGACATAACGTATACATATAATAATGACATATTATGAATCTACCGAGTCTGACGGAAAGAACGATATATAATATGTCTGGGTCATATACTAAAATAAGCTTCAAAACACGTTTAAACATGATGAGCGAAACCGGTAAAAATGACCTCAGCACAGGGGCGGGAAAAGCCTCAGCAGCGAAAGGGTTAATCTGATGTGTTAGAACAATAGATTATGTAAATGTTGTGTGAGCTAAAGAATATAAAGAATGTTTATTGTAAATATCTAACTGACATAATGTAATTAGCATATTGGTAGGACGAGGTGCGTCATTTATGCAAATTATGACTGTTGGATTTCAGCATAAATGGTGGCGTTTTTGTTCATTAAAAGTCAGAGAATCCTGTGGGAACATACAGCTCATCTTGTGTCTCATTCAGGGTACCCACTATCACCCCCAGAAGGCACAGAGCGGCCCTCTGGAAATTCCTAACGGCTCCAGGGCAGAGAATATGAAGCAGGCGGGTCAAGCTGCTCGAGGCGCTGATGACAGCGCTCCCAGTAGCCGGGCTGACCGCAACGAAGGGGTGTCTGGAGAGTCAGGACAGGTGGAAGAGAACGGTTAGTCACATTGGCTGGCAGCGGTGTGGATAGAGGCTCTCCAACACCAATACACCCCGAGATGGCCAACTATACAGCCTGCAAGCAGGACACCCTGAAGGACCTGCTGGAGAGCCGTGGATGGAACGGATACTAAAGTAAGGGTCAAAAGGCACAAGTGTGGTGCAACCAGGAGCGAGATGGAAACGCTCAAGGAGGTAAAAAGACGCCTCAAGCAATATGGTCCAAACCCTAGCATGGACCTGTTCCAGAGCGTTTGGAATGAGGTCTGTTTATTGCAGAAAAGGGAAGCTGTGCGGGACCCTCTGCATGTGGAATACAATAAATACAAGGTCCCAGGCTGGACTGAGCCAGGGGACATTCGTAGCCAGGAGGAGAACTGGCTGGCAACTACACCACACACCCAGAGGGTGCCTACAGACTTGGATTGGCAGAGACCAGGGATTGTGGAAGCATCGGCTTCTGCCAACGCCAAGACCCAAACAAAATATGCCTCCGCACCAACCGTGACCGTCAACCCACCCTCAAGTAAGGCTAAAAAGAAGCAGAGGGGTGGACGGGTGAAAGAAATGGAGGTGGTGCTGGAGAGCGAATGCAAATGTTGTGACCCGCTTCTAAGGGAGGTAGAGACCTTGAAAGGGCAACTAGACTCTGCCACCCAGGGCGAGAAAGAGACTGGCCTGCGATTGCACCGGCTACAGGATCAGATGCAAGATGGCCAGTGAGAGCTTGACGAGGTGAGACTATCCAGAGATGATGCGGAGGTGAATGTACAGCGCCTGGAGATGGAGACGACTGGCTTGCGGGACGTACTTACAGCTGCTGAGCGAGCCAAGGATAATGCTGCTCGAGAGTGAGAGGAGGCCATGGCCATTGGCGTTTTAAAAGTCCAAGCAGCCATGGGGGAAAAGTGTCTCCTGGAATCCCAGATTATGGAGCTGGTGGAGAAGCTGAAAGACGAGCCAAGTAACGCTGAGCGAGTAGGCGAGAATCTTAAAAAGGCCAGATTGCTGATTGAGAAACTGAGAGCAGACGGAGAGGCAGAGCAAAGCAAGGCCCAGCTACTAGAGAAGTCATGTCAACAGCTGGAGGGTCAGTGCCGAGAACTAAAGGCTGAACTCCAGGCTTCTATCACTGGCTGGGAAGCAAGATGTCAAGAGCTTCAGGAGCAGTGTGATGCAGAGACCGAGCAACGCCATAGTATAGGTGAGCAGTTGCGACACTCTGAAAGCAGGCTGTACACTGCACAGCAACAGCTGGAAAATGAGAGGCTCCAGACAGTACTACACTATCAGGTACAGGCCGAGCTGCAAGCTTCAGTTATCGAACGGAAAGCAAAGACTTTACAGCTGAACGCCAAGATTAAGCGGCAGCAGGCTGTCAGCGAAGAGGCTGCGCTCCTTCCCACTGCGCAAGGGAGATGCAGTACAGGTAGCCCGGATCCCCAGCTTGAGGGGACAGCGATTATGGAGCCTGTGGACCTATTTTTGTACGGTGAGAAACCTGCGGCGCTCTCAGTGGATTTGGGAGAAATTCTAAGGCTGGACGTTGTGCTGGCATCAGAGTGTGCCTTGTCCCCAACGAAGATGGAGACCCCCCAGCACTCCACCCCTATGACCCAAGGTGCTACCTTGACCGCTGATTGCCAGAAAGCGAGTCAGCGCACTGACGCAGCGGCAGCATCAAGAATCCAAAGAGCACATTGATGGGATTTACCTATCACGATCAGGCAGCTATGAAAATATACGACATGAGTTTATGCTGAAGCCTTCATTGAACTTTGCTCTAATTAGCATTCTATGACCAAGCTGACAGTTTAGAAATAGATCTTGCTTTAAAATCTGCAGCCGAGTGTAAATGTGTTAAAGCACACCCAAGATAAGGGGGGAGAGGCTAACAAAGAGGAGTAAAAAGTCCACTTAGAAATAGATGTTAATTCCTGTTAAAGAATGAAACGTAAAGAAAACTAATGAAACTGCAGAAATGTTTATCTTTGTGTTACTCTGTATTGTAACTTTTAATATGCTGCTGTATGCATTTTAGTAGGTGTTACTTCTCTCTGATAGGATATTGAAACATCATGTAATGTATATAAACACATGTAACCAAACATACAACGGAGAGCGAAGCGAAGGAAAACTTTGTGTCTTGTCATTATTTCCAGTTACTTCCTTCTCACTGGTCGACCAGGAGTTATTTTGTTACGGAGAGATAGTTTAGTTAGAGAATAGAAGATTACGGACACACATCAAGCTGAGGCAGAATTTTCCTGCTATCACACATGATCCATCAGCCCCTCACCCGCCTTCACCAACATTTCCAAAAGGAGGCTCATCTGACCTGAGAATTTCCAAAAATTATTTGAGAAACACCCAGTAGCCATTGAATCTAGATAAAAAAAGGAAAAAAATGTGTGTGGACACACATTATCTGCAAAGGCAAATTATCTGCAGGCGCACATTATCTGCAGGCGCACATTATCTGCAGGCGCACATTATCTGCAGGCGCACATTATCTGCAGGCGCACATTATCTGCAAACGCACATTATCTGCAAACGCAAATTATCTGCAGGCGCATATTATCTGCAAACGCAAATTATCTGCAGGCGCACATTATCTGCAGGCGCACATTATCTGCAGGCGCACATTATCTGCAGGCGCACATTATCTGCAGGCGCACATTATCTGCAGGTGCGCATTATCTGCAGACACGCATTACCTGCAGGCTCTCGTTATCTGCAGGCGCACATTATCTGCAGGCGCGCATTATCTGCAGGCGCACATTACCTGCAGGAGCTCGTTATCTGCAGGCGCGCATTATCTGCAGGCACACATTATCTGCAAGCGCGCATTATCTGCAGGCGCACATTATCTGCAGGGACACATTATCTGCAGGCACACATTATCTGCAAGCGCAAATTACCTGCAGGCGCACATTACCTGCAGGCGCTTGTTATCTGCAGGTGCGCATGATCTGCAGGCGCGCATTACCTGCAAGCGCGCATTACCTGCAGGCGCACATTATCTGCAGGCACACATTATCTGCAGGCGCGCATTATCTGCAAGCGCAAATTACCTGCAGGCGCACATTACCTGCAGGCGCTCGTTATCTGCAGGTGCGCATGATCTGCAGGCGCGCATTATCTGCAAGCGCGCATTACCTGCAGGCGCTCGTTATCTGCAGGTGCGCATGATCTGCAGGCACACATTATCTGCAAGTGCGCATTATCTGCAGGCACGCATTATCTGCAAGTGCGCATGATCTGCAGGTGCACATTATCTGCAAGAGCGCATTACCTGCAGGCACTCGTTATCTGCAGGTTCGCATTATCTGCAGGCACACATTATCTGCAGGCACACATTATCTGCAGGCACACATTATCTGCAGGCGCACATTATCCGCAGGCGCACATTATCCGCAGGCGCACATTATTTGCAGGCGCACATTATCTGCAGGCGCGCATTGTCTGCAGGCACGCATTATCTGCAAGCGCGCATTACCTGCAGGCGCTCGTTATCTGCAGGTGTGCATGATCTGCAGGCACACATTATCTGCAGGCGCGCATTATCTGCAGGCGCACATTATCTGCAGGCACACATTATCTGCAGGCACACATTATCTGCAGGCGCGCATTATCTGCAAGCGCAAATTACCTGCAGGCGCACATTACCTGCAGGCGCTCGTTATCTGCAGGTGCGCATGATCTGCAGGCGCGCATTATCTGCAAGCGCTTTACCTGCAGGCGCTCGTTATCTGCAGGTGCGCATGATCTGCAGGCACACATTATCTGCAAGAGCGCATTACCTGCAGGCGCTCGTTATCTGCAGGTTCGCATTATCTGCAGGCACACATTATCTGCAGACACGCATTATCTGCAAGCGCACATAATCTGCAGGCACACATTATCTGCAGGCACACATTATCTGCAGGTGCACATTATCTGCAGGCGCACATTATCTGCAGGCGCGCATTATCTGCAGGCGCGCATTATCTGCAGGCGCACATTATCTGCAGGCGCACATTATCTGCAGGCGCACATTATCTGCAGGTGCGCATTATCTGCAGGCGCGCATTATCTGCAATCGCACATTATCTGCAGGTGCACATTATCTGCAGGCGCATTTTATCTGCAGGCGCGCGCATTATCTGCAGGCACGCATTATCTGCATTCACGCATTATCTGCAGGCACGCATTATCTGCAGGCGCGCATTATCTGCAGGCGCCCATTATCTGCAGGTGCACATTATCTGCAGGCGCATTTTATCTGCAGGCGCGCATTATCTGCAGGCACACAATATCTGCAGGCTCACATTATCTGCAGGCGCGCATTATCTGCAGGTGCGCATTATCTGCAGGTGCCCATTATCTGCAGGCGCACATTATCTGCATCCACGCATTATCTGCAGGCGCGCATTATCTGCAGGCGCGCATTATCTGCAGGCGCACATTATCTGCAGGCGCACATTATCTGCAGGCGCACATTATCTGCAGGCGCACATTATCTGCATTCACGCATTATCTGCAGGCGCGCATTATCTGCAGGCCCGCATTATCTGCAGGCACACATTATCTGCAAGCACACATTATCTGCAGGCGCATTTTATCTGCAGGCGCACATTATCTGCAGGTGCACATTATCTGCAGGCGCACATTATCTGCAGGTGCGCATTATCTGCAGGTGCGCATTATCTGCAGGCGCGCATTATCTGCAGGTGCGCATTATCTGCAGGCGCACATTATCTGCAATCGCACATTATCTGCAGGCGCACATTATCTGCAGGTGCACATTATCTGCAGGCGCACATTATCTGCAGGTGCGCATTATCTGCAGGTGCGCATTATCTGCAGGCGCACATTATCTGCAGACGCACATTATCTGCAGGCGCACATTATCTGCAGGTGCGCATTATCTGCAGGCGCGCATTATCTGCAATCGCACATTATCTGCAGGTGCACATTATCTGCAGGCGCATTTTATCTGCAGGCGCGCATTATCTGCAGGCACGCATTATCTGCATTCACGCATTATCTGCAGGCACGCATTATCTGCAGGCGCGCATTATCTGCAGGCGCCCATTATCTGCAGGTGCACATTATCTGCAGGTGCATTTTATCTGCAGGCGCATTTTATCTGCAGGCGCGCATTATCTGCAGGCACACAATATCTGCAGGCTCACATTATCTGCAGGCGCGCATTATCTGCAGGTGCGCATTATCTGCAGGTGCCCATTATCTGCAGGCGCACATTATCTGCATCCACGCATTATCTGCAGGCGCGCATTATCTGCAGGCGCGCATTATCTGCAGGCGCACATTATCTGCAGGCGCACATTATCTGCAGGCGCACATTATCTGCAGGCGCACATTATCTGCATTCACGCATTATCTGCAGGCGCGCATTATCTGCAGGTGCGCATTATCTGCAGGCGCACATTATCTGCAGGCGCACATATCTGCATTCACGCATTATCTGCAGGCGCGCATTATCTGCATTCACGCATTATCTGCAGGCGCGCATTATCTGCAGGCGCGCATTATCTGCAGGCGCACATTATCGGCAGGCGCACATTATCTGCAGGCGCACATTATCTGCATTCACGCATTATCTGCAGGCGCGCATAATCTGCAGGCGCGCATTATCTGCAGGCGCGCATAATCTGCAGGCGCGCATAATCTGCAGGCGCGCATTATCTGCAGGCGCGCATTATCTGCAGGCGCGCATTATCTGCAGGCACACACAGGATGGCGTATAACGTACAGGAGCTCGGAAGGGGAGAGACTTCTCACTAGAGAGGCAGAAAGATCAATGCCAGAGCAAGGAGGAAAAGGTGTGACCAGCATATATACTAACAACACAGGTGAACTGGGACAGGAATCAACCTGAGGAAACCCTGGAGTGGAGGTGGAAAGTGAGTGGCATTAAGGAAACTGCAGCCCGGACTGGCATCAAGTGGGCTCCAGGACACAGCGCAGAGCGTCACATGTCTAGAATGCACGATAAGAGTTGTGGACTGGGACCCAATAAACACACGTCTTTTAGGCTCCCTACACAGAACCGCACTTTGAAAACTGCACTTCTTTTATTAGGTCTGGTATAGAAAACAAAAACCCAGCTCCTCTGAAGTCTAACATAAAGTGCTGACTATCAGGGGGTCTGAAAACAGATGCACACACTGACCCGTTAAATGCAGGTTTCTGTCTGGAGAGCGTGGCCGTGTTACCTCACTGCTCAGGTTCTGTCTCCTCTGAACCCCTCACTGGAAATGCTTGTACCTGGCAGGTGACTCCCTGGGAAATTCAGAACTCCTGGACTGGACTCCTCACCGGTAGAGCCGCATGAGAAGCGCGCTCTGGATCAATGTGGAGAGCTGACATTCTCCCTGGGGCAATTAGACTCAGCTGCACTGCAGCACCATTGGAGGATTATAAAAGCCCCTCAGTTACAAGTATTTATATAGCACTAACAAGATCTGTAGCGCTTTACAAGTGTGAGACAGAACAACAAATATACAGTCAGGTCCAGAAATCTTGGGACATGGACACAATTGTAACATCTTTGGCTCTATACACCACCACAATGGAGTTGGAATGAAACAAACACAATGTGCTTTAACTGCAGACTGTCAGCTTTAATTTGAGGGTATGTACATCCAACTCAGGTGAACGGTGTAGGACTTACAGCAGTTTGCAGATGTGCCCCCACTTGTTAAGGGACCAAAAGTAATGGGACAGAATAATAATCATAAATCAAACTTTCCCTTCTTAATACTTGGTTACAAATCCTTTACAGTCAATCACAGCCTGAAGTCTGGAACGCATAGACATCACCAGACGCTGGGTTTCATCCCTGGTGATGCTCTGCCAGGCCTCTACTGCAACGGTCTTCAGTTCCTGCTTGTTCTTGGGGCATTTTCCCTTCGGTTTTGTCTTCAGCAAGTGAAATGCTGCTCAATGGGATTCAGGTCAGGTGATTGACTTGGCCATTGCATAACATTCCACTTCTGTCCCTTCAAAAACTCTTTGCTTGCTTTTGCAGTATGCTTTGGGTCATTGTCCATCTGCGCTGTGAAGCGACGTCCAATGAGTTCTGCAGCATTTGGCTGAATGTGAGCAGATAATATTGCCTGAAACACTTCAGAATTCATCCTGCTGCTTTTGTCAGCGTCACATCATCAATAAATACAAGAGAACCAGTTCCATTGGCCGCCATACATGCCCACGCCATGACACTACCACCACCATGCTTCACTGATGAGGTAGTATGCTTAGGATCATGAGCAGCTCCTTTCCTTCTCCATACTCTTCTCTTCCCATCACTCTGGTACAAGTTGATCTTGGTCTCATCTGTCCATAGGATCTTGTTCCAGAACTGTGAAGGCTTTGTTAGGTGTTGTTTGGCAAACTCTAATCTGGCCTTCCTGTTTTTGAGGCTCACCAATGGTTTACATCTTGTGGTGAACCCTCTGTATTCACTCTGGTGAAGACTACTCTTGATTGTTGACTTTGACACACATACACCTACCTCCTGGAGAGTGTTCTTGATCTGTCCAACTGTTGTGAAGGGTGTTCTCTTCACCAGGGAAAGAATTCTTCAGTCACATCCACCACAGTTGTTTTCCGTAGTCTCCCGGGTCTTTTGGTGTTGCTGAGCTCACCGGTGCGTTCCTTCTTTTTGAGAATGTTCCAAACAGTTGTTTTGGCCACACCTAATGTTCTTGCTAGCTCTCTGATGGGTTTGTTTTGTTTCTTCAGCCTAATGATGGCTTGCTTCACTGATAGTGACAGCTCTTTGGATCTCATCTTGAGAGTTGACAGCAACAGATTCCAAATGCAAATAGCAGACTTGAAATTAACTCTGGGCCTTTTATCTGCACATTGTAATTGGGGTAATGAGGGAATATCACACACCTGGCCATTGAACAGCTGAGAAGCCAATTGTCCCAATACCTTTGGTCCCTTAACAAGTGGGGGCACATCTGCAAACTGCTGTAAATCCTACACCGTTCACCTGAGTTGGATGTACATACCCTCAAATTAAAGCTGACAGTCTGCAGTTAAAGCACATTGTGTTTGTTTCATTCCAACTCCATTTTGGTGGTGTATAGAGTCAAAGATATAAACGCACAGAATAGAGGTGTGCATGGCTAAAAGATTTGTTGCGTTCCATTTTGGATGAAAAAAATCTCATCTGAATTGAAATTCGTTGAAAATGCTGCTCAATTACAGCGTCATTCAGAGAGCACCGAAATGTCTCCAACCGGTCAGTGCTCTCCTGTTCATTGCAAGTTGGCGAGTTCGAGTCTCCGACCCTGAGCTGCAGGGTCCCCAAAGTGCGGTGGATCAACCCCCCTGAACGCATCTGAAAAACCGCTGGAAAACCAGCGAATCAATTGGAAAAACTGCTAAATCGATCCAAAAAAAAGAAAAAGCCAGATGCATCCGATGATCCACCGAATTGAATAATATAAAAGGTCTGTTACAGGAAAGAAAAAAAAATAATATATAAAAATATATAATCGCGAAAAATGCCTAAAAAAAATCCTAACTGAATAGACAGCCTTTTTTGCTGCAAATGAAAATATTAAACGGTTTATTAGATATTGGATTAAAACGATTTAACATTGAAGCCTATGGGATCCGCCTAATTAAACCTGTCGAATGAAACCACTGAACATCAGGGTATTTCACTGACATTTCTCTGCTGTTCAATCTGAATAGAGATGAGCCGAACACCCCCCGTGTTCGGTTCGCATTCGAACTCGAACAATTTAGAAAGTTCGAACGCGACCGCGAACCGAACTCAATACAAGTCAATGGGACTCAATAGATCGGTTTTTAGAGTGCCCTCCAAGAGGGTATATATGCAAGATATTTGCCATAAAAGGTGTATGGGGGTCCGGGTAGTGCCCTGGGGGACAGGAAACAAGGACAAAAAGTTTTAAAAAAGTTTTTAAAGGAACAGTGAGTTTTCCATGAAATAAAGGTTAAGAATAAAAACAAAAAATTATTTCAAATATCGTGCCTAGAAGGTCCCCATAACCTGCCCGTGAAGTGGAGGATTTCTAGGATGTATAGAAACATTCAAAAACAAAAAAAATTTATTTCAAATGACGGTAAATGGTTTTCCTTTAATCTATTCATAAACAACTGCTTGGGGCGGCAGCCTGTATGAATAGAGGAGACGTTTTAGGACACGAGGAACAAGTTTACAGGGTTATTCAAAGAGATCCGAATTGCTTGAGAAAGGTATCCGAACGCTGAAAATCAGCGTTCGGTTACCTTTCTTGGCCATTCGACTATCCAGAGAGCAGGCAATTCGCCAAATCCTGGCGAATTGCCTGAACATACGGTGCCTGTTCGGTGCCTGTTCGAGGGCAGTGAAAACCCCATGAAAAAGCACTGCTTCGGCTATTCAGAGAACACAAACCAGCAGTGAAAGTTTCCCGAAATGCCCTGCCGTTCAGTGGTTTAATTCGGGAAATTTAATCAGGAGAATCCCATAGGCTTCAATGTTAAAAATATTCCCGTTTTAATTCAATATCTAATAAACCGTTCATTATAAAATTCTGCAGTAAAGAGTCTCTTTATTTATAGATTTTTTTGGATATTTTAAGCATTTTTCTGAATTTTGTTTTGAAAAGTCCGATTTTTTTTTGTTTTAAGTTTACTTATTTTTCTATAACAGCTCTCTTTAATATCATTCCCTGGACCTCATATGTAAATTTCAGACATTTTCGCTCAGTAGTTTATTTGCAAACAGACAGGGTTATCCAAAGAGATTCGAAATGTCACCGCACGTTCGGTGACTTTTCGTTCTCTTCAATTCGGTTCCTTTTGCCGATTGCATTTCGGTGACCCTGCGGTGTATTCAGCAACCACCACAGGGTCCCCGAATTGCAGGGAAAAGCTGCCGCAAACCTGACGAAAACGAACCGAATGCAGGCTGAAAACAAGCAAAAACATCTGGATTAACCTTCGAAGTAGCCGAACAGGAGCCGAACATGAGCCGATCACACAGAGCCGAAGCAGCTGAGACCCAGAGGAGGCAGTGAATAAATTAGCAAAACCATTTGTATGAATCTGTGAAAATGAAACGCTGTTTGCAAAGAAACTACTGAGCGAAAATGTCTGAAATTTTCACAGGAGGTCCAGGGAATGATAATAAAGAGGGCTGTTACAAAAAAAATAAGTAAACTGAAAAAAAAAAAAAAAAATCAAAAAAAAAATCGGACTTTTATTTTTTTTTTAAAAAATTCAGAAAAATGCTTAAAGTATCCTAAAAAATCTATAAATAAAGAGACTTTTTGCTGCAGAATTTTATAATGAACGGTTTATTAGATATTGAATTAAAACGGGAATATTTTTAACATTGAAGTCTATGGGATTCGCCTGAATAAATTTGCCGAATTAAACCACCGAATGGCAGGGCATTAGGGGAACCTTTCACTGCTGGTTTGTGTTCTCTGAAGAGGCGAAGCAGTGCTTTTTCATGGGGTTTTCACTGCCCTCGAACAGGGACCGAACAGTCACCGTATGTGCAGGCAATTCGACAGGATTTGGCGAATTGCCTGCTCTCTGGATAGCCGAATGGCCAGGAAAGGTAACCGAACGCTGATTTTCAGCGTTCGGTTACCTTTCTCAAGCAATTCGGATCTCTTTGGATAACCCTGAGAGTTTCATTTTCAAACATTCATGCAAACTGTTTTTCTAATTTATTCACTTCGCTCTGTCTGCGGTGTTGGCTTTTTCCAGCGGCTTCGCTGCGTGTGATTGGCTCCTGCTCGGGTTTTTCCGTGGTTTCGGCAGGTTAATCCAGACGTTTGAGGGTTTTCGGCGTGCATTCGCTGGGTTTTGCGGTTCGTTTTCGTCGGGTTTGCAGTAGCTTTTCCCTGCAATTCGGGGACCCTGTGGTGCTTGCTGAATACACCGCAGGGTCGCCAAAAGGGGATCGGCAAAAGGAACCGAATTGAAGAGAACGAAAAGTCACCGAACGTGCGGTGACTTTTCGAATCTCTTTGAATAACCCTGTTAGTGATTTTTTGGCTAAATTATGGTGAAACTTATGCAGGTTTTGGATGAAGGTAACAATAGGTGCTTTAAAATTGGGCCTTTAGCGTCAGCAACAGTGCCGTCACACCGTAACCCCTCTGTGGTATTGTGGAAGAGTGCAAGGGTGGACCATGCGGTCCTATATTAAAAAGATATGAATCTGGTAAAGGCGTCAGTGCACCCAGATATTGTGCTTTTGGTGCCAGGCCAGCAAGTGCATTCATACAGTAACCCCTCTGTGGTATTGTGGAAGAGTGCAGGGGTGGACCATGTGGTCCTGTATAGAAAAGATATGATTCTGGTCAAGGCGTCAGTGCACCCAGCTATTGTGCCTTTCATGGCAGCAAGTGCATTCACACCGTAACCCTTTTGTGGTATTGTGGAAGAGTTCAGTGCTGGAGGTTTTGTGAATGCAGAAGAAATCCCCGATCTATGCCGTTACGTCAGCATCAGGGGATTGATAGCTGCTGATCCAGGACTGATTAATTTTTATAAATGTCAGCCGGTCTACAGAGTCGGTGGACAGACGCACTCTTTTGTCTGTGACAAAACCTCCAGCGGCACTGAACGTCCTTTCAGAAAGCGCGCTAGATGAAGTGCAACCTAGTAGCTGCATAGCATATTGGCTACGTTCTGGCCAGTGATCCAATCTCAACACCCAGTAAGCCAGTGGATCATCTGCTGGAAAGGTATCCAGGTCTGCCCTTGCCCCTAGGTAGTACTGCACCATACAGTGAAGACGCTGGCAATGGGTGCCTACATTTGACTTCCCTGGGCGGCGTGGACTAAAAAAATGTAAAAAGGCACCAGTCAAGCGGCCCCGGCCTTCACCACTATTGCTCTGATCATCCGCAGCCTCAGAAGTACCTGTGTCATCACTTGGTAACCTACCAGTGCCTGGAAAGGTGTTACACAAGTGTCGCTTTAGAGCGTCCTCATGTTTTTTCATCCTGTGCTCCCTCTGTGTGGGCAGGATGAGCTCTGCAACTTTACCCTTGTATCGTGGATCAAGAAGGCTTGCCAACCAGTAATAATCCCTCTCCTCCTTGATAGCACGAACCCTGGGGTCCTTTAGCAGGCTTTGCAGGATAAGGGAGCCCATGCAGCGTAGGTTGGAGGTGGCATTAGCTTCCGACTCTTCCTGGTCAATGAGGAGGATGACCCCATCGTGCACTTCCTCCTCCCAGCCACGTACTAGTCTTTGTGTTTCTGGGCACACAAAACCCTCCCTTGAGGCACCTTCAATGCCCCCACTACTTAAATATTTCTCCTCCTCCTCATCCTCCTCCTGTCTGTTCTGAGTAGGACCCGCTGGAATGCTGTCTGCGGAAATACTGGGGCCTTGAGAGCTAGGGAAGGACTCCTCTTCCTCCCGCTGCTCTGCCTCTAGAGCCACATCTATAATTCCCTGCAGAGTGTGCTCCAGCAGGAACACTAAAGGAATTGTGTCACTGTTGCATGCACTGTCCCTGATCACCATCCTCGTTGCCTCCTCAAATGGCGACAGTACAGTGCATGGATCCTTGATCATCAGCCACTGCAGGGGGAAAAAAAAACAAGTTGACCTGAACCTGTCCTTGTGCCATACTCACACAGGTACTCGTTGATGGCCCTCTGCTGCTTGTGCAGACGCTGTAGCATTGCTAATGTCGAGTTCCACCTGGTGGGCATGTCACAGATCAGACGGTTTGTGGGAAGGTGGAACTCTCTTTGAATTTCTGCCAGGCGAACACTTGCTGGGAATGACCGCCTGAAGTGGCTGCAGACTTTTCTGGCCTGGCTGAGAAGCTCTGCCAGCCCTGGGTACCTGGTTAGGAAACGCTGTACCACCAGATTTAGGACATGTGCTAGGCATGGTACATGCGTCAACTTACCCAGGCATAGGGCGGAGAGAAGGTTGCTGCCATTATCACAGACGACCATTCCCAGCTGAAGCTGGCATGGTGTTAACCATCTCTGCACCTGCCCCTGCAGAGCTGACAGAATTTCTGGCCCGGTGTGGCTCCTGTCCCCTAAACAAACCAGCTCAAGCACAGTATGGCATCTTTTTGCTTGAGCCATTGCGTAGACCCTGCCACGCGTCAGTTTAACTGCCACTTCACCAGAGACAGAGAAGGAGGAGGAGGAAGAGGGAGAAGTGGTGGTGGTAGAGCAGACAGACCTCATACAAGCAGCTTTCTGGAGGTGTGGTGGATGAACAAGCTCCAGCACAGAGCCCCGTCTTGGATCCCTCCCAGCTGCAATCAGAGTTACCCAGTGTGCCGTGAAGGGACTGTAACGGCCCTGTCCATGCTTGCTGAACCATGTGTCTAAAGTCACATGCACCTTGCTGCTGACTGCCTTTCCCAATGACTCGATAACATTGTCTTCCACGTGCTGGTATAGTGCTGGAATGGCCTTCCGTGAAAAGTAATGGCGTTTTGGAACATGCCACTGTGGTACAGCACATTCAGCAAATTCACGGAAGGAAGCAGAGTCCACCAGCTGGAAAGGCAGCAGCTTCAATGTGAGTAATTTTGCTAAGCTGGCATTTAGACGCTGTGCTTGGGGATGGTTGGGACTATATTTTTTCTTACGCTGCAGCAGCTGGGGCAACGTAATCTGACTGCGTACATCTTCAGCTGATGGGACGATGTCACATTGTGAGGAAGGACCTGGTACATCCATTACTGTAGCATCATCCCTGTCAGTGGAGGTTGTAGGCAATGACATGGCAGGACATACAGTGGGGGTAGAGACAGATGAGGAGGAGGAGGACCTACGCAAAGTTTTGCGGCAACGGGATGTGTGGCAGGTGTTCATATGTCGCCTCAAGCACGTGGTACCCAAGCGTCTGGTGTCTTTCCCACGCTTGAGCCTCATCTGACATAGATTACAAATAGCAACGGTGCGCTCTGCTGCACATTTCTTGAAGAACTCCCAGACAGCAGAGTTCCTGCATGTGTGCTTTGAGACAACAGCGCTCTGCACCAGAGCAGCTCTGACATCTGATGCCTTGGACTGGCTAGTGCTACGGTTGGTCATAGAGCATGTTGTGCCTCGTGTTTGCTGTGCCTCCTCCTCCCCCTCCTCATTTGATTCCTCTGTTCGATCTGGCACCCAGGTGGAGTCAGTGACCTCATCATCATTGTCATCATCAACCCCTATCGCCTCGTCACTGGAGCCAACTTGGCAGTATGCTGCAGCTGCTGGGACAACATGAGTGCCAGTTATTTGTGTGTCATCACTGGCATACTCCCTTCTGTGACGGAATGGGATGTTATCCATCTGCGGGTGTGCTCCAATCTGACCCCCACTTGATGGCGTCAAGCCCGACTACCTGAGTGACACGGCACTCGGCGTCTCGAGCGGCCTGAGATGACCCTGGCGTTAATTGGCGAGATGGTGCTGCCGAATTAAGTTGACCCGTTCTGCGTAGTGGGGAGCTAGGAGACCGCAGAGTGTCTCCTGCACTGTGATTTCAGCTATGAAATGACGACACCAAATGGGGCTGTATGCTTCAAGTCAAATGCAGTTGAACTGACTTTTTTCTCAAAATGGGACACGCATTTAAACATCTCACACACAAAGGAGACATGCCCAGGCTTGAATGGGAACTCAATTTGCATACAATGGCATGCTTGCATCATCAGATTACACACACACACAGAGCTAAAGCGGACAACACCCATTCCACCACACTAATGTACACAGAAATTAGCATACAATTGAATTTCAACACAGCCTTTCACTCCTAGCAACCAAGGGGAAATATAATACCTTTAAATGCATCACACAATTACACATCTGAATCCACACTCATACAATACAGGATACATGGTAATACATCACACCAATAAAACCACATCTAGAAAAGGTATAACTGTTCATTTCAAAACGCAAAACCGAAAGAGTCTCAAATAAAGGAAAAGGTCTTTGAAATGTCCCAGGCTGTTAGTTCTGGGGCTCGCTGGTCAGAGCCCCTATGTCCGTTCCATGACATTCCTCCCCCCTTCAAACGAGTCCGACGGACCCGGTTGGACCCACACGGGTCAAATAGGGGAAGTCGGGGAGCTTGGATCTCCGGGTTCCCGGGCCGATTGCCGGGATAGACCGTCGGCATTCCCGTTCTGTGACCCGGGCCGGTATTGGATAGAAAAGTTAAAAGGTTGGAGGGCCAGGCTCCACCGCAACAGGCGGCCGTTCTCCCCCGCGACCCGGTTGAGCCACACCAGGGGGTTGTGATCCGTCATTACGGTGAAGGACCACCCGTACACATACGGCTGGAACTTTCGCAGGGCCCAAACCAAGGCCAGACATTCTTTCTCGACCGCTGCGTATCCTACCTCCCGGGGTAGGAGTTTGCGGCTGATGTAAGCCACCGGATGATCCCCCCCATCGTCCCCCACTTGGCTTAGTACGGCTCCCAGTCCGAACATCGATGCGTCTGTATGGACAATAAAGCGTTTGTTATAATTGGGAGCTGCCAAGAGGGGTGCTTGGGTTAGGGCGGTCTTCAGTTGTTGGAAGGCGGTTTCGCACTCCGGGGACCACAGGACTTGGCGGGGCAGGGTTTTCCTAGTCAGGTCGGTCAGGGGTTTGGCGAGGACGCTATAGTTGGGAATGAATTTCCGGTAGTACCCTGCCGTGCCCAAGAAAGCGAGGACCTGAGTCTTGGTGATGGGGGTGGGCCACTCCAGAATGGCTTCTATCTTGGCCGGTTCTGGACGCTGGGTTCCCCGACCCACCCTGTGCCCGAGGTACTGTACCTCGGACATCCCTATCCTACACTTCGCGGGTTTAACCACTTCAATGTTGAGGACGCGCTCAGCGCGTCCTCAGCATTACCGCTGGTATGCGGAGGACGCGCTGAGCGCGTCCTCCCATTGGTGTCAGCGTTCGGCCGGGTTCCGGCCGATCGCTGGCCCCCCCGGTGCGGGCTGACATCCTCAATGTCAGCCCGGCATCTGGGACCACAGCCGCCGGAATTAGGTGTCATCGCGGCACCTCCCGATCGGCGGCTCTGCGGGGGTTAACCCAGGCATCATTTGGAAGGGCACAGCCTGCCCTTCCAAATGGTGCCTGGCATTAACCCCTGGGGAGCTGGATCGCGAATCGGCGCTGAAAAGCGCCGGTTCGCGATCCTTTCCGGAGCTGGCCGACATCTTGGATGTCGGCCAAGCCTCCGGGAACTCCCCCTGAGGACTGGCGTCATCGTGCGTAGCACGATGACGCCAGTCCTAGAGTTAACCCCTAACTGCCACCAACGGTGGAGATAGGGAGTTCCAATGAACTCCCTATCTCCCGATCCGTGGCAGCTAGGGGTTAAAGTTTGGTATGGTTGGATCGGCCAGAGCATGGCCGTTCCAACGATACCAAACACTACTGTGAAAAAGTTTTTTAAAAAAAATAAAAAATAAAAAAATAAAATAAAAAAAAAATTATAAAAAAAAATAAACACTTTTTTTTATTTTTTTTGGTTTGTTAATGCAGCAATATTGTTCCCATTTCAATTATAATGTGAACAATGATGCTGCACTAACGATTTTTGTATGCGGTGCGTTTGTTAAAAAGTGTAATTTTCCCCAAAAAAAAATGTAACGAGACCCCATCTCTAATTTTTTTAACAAGCGCACCCCATACAAAATATAACCGCAATTGCTCGCATGTTAAAATGTGAAAAAAAACACTTTATACATTGTAAATTATTGAAAATACATATTTTATTGCATTTTTTGTTATAATATACAGACATGACATAACGTATACATATAATAATGACATATTATGAATCTACCGAGTCTGACGGAAAGAACGATATATAATATGTCTGGGTCATATACTAAAATAAGCCTTCAAAACACGTTTAAACATGATGAGCAAAACCGGTAAAAATGACCTCAGCACAGGGGCGGGAAAAGCCTCAGCAGCGAAAGGGTTAAGGGTCAGGTTGGCGTCCCTTATCCGAGCGAATACCACCCCCAGATGGTGAAGGTGTTCCTCCCAAGTCTGGCTGTAGATGGCGATGTCGTCCAGGTACGCGCAAGCGAATTCCTGGAGGCCATCGAGGAGGCGATCGATCAACCACTGAAAAGTGGCCGGGGCGTTCTTCATCCCGAACGACATGACCCGAAACTGGTACAGGCCGAACGGGGTGATGAAGGCCGACTTCGGGGTCGCCTCCTCTGCAAGGGGAATCTGCCAGTACCCCTTGCACAGATCTACCGTGGTCAAGAAATGGCCCTGGGAGATCTGATCCAACAGCTCGTCGACTCGGGGCATGGGGTAAGCATCGTGACAGTGCAGTCATTGAGCCTCCGGTAGTCGACACAAAACCGGGTGGTACCATCCTTTTTGGGGACCAGGACGACGGGCGAGGCCCATGGACTGGCAGAGGGCTCGATAACTCCCAGCTCCAGCATCTCCCGGATTTCAGCCCGCATGGATTCGCGTACTGCCTCCGGGAGTCTGTATGCCGGTTGCTGAAGGGGACGCTGGCCGGGGGTTTCCACCTGGTGCACGGCCCAGCTGGTGTAGCCAGGGAGTGTGGAGAAGAGCTCCTGGTGCTCTTGGAGCAGCTGCCTAGCCTGCTCCTGCTTATGGGGACCCAACCCTTCCCCTAGCTGCACTTGTTCCACCCCTGAGGGCCGACCGTCTATCCGGGGAGGTCTAGCAGGGGGAACTGTTCTGCCTCCTCGGTCGCAGGAGCGCAGATGGCAGATACCGTCTCGGGGCGCTCGTGGTATGCCTTCAGCATATTGACATGGAACGTCTGCTGGATCCTGGTGTCGGTACAGCTGACAACCACGTAGGTGGTCTCTCCCACTTGGGTGACCACCCGATAGGGGCCCTGCCAGGACGCCTGCAGCTTGTTCTGCCGCTGTGGTTTCAACACCAGGACCTTCTGCCCCACGAGAAACGAGCGGCTGCGGGCAGAGCGGTCGTACCATGCCTTCTGCTGGGCCTGGGCTGCCTGCATGTTCCCCTGAACCATCGCCGTGAGTTCGGTCAAGCGCTCTCGGAGCTCCAGGACGTAACTCACGGTGGGGAGCCCTTTGGCTTCCTGTCCCCCCTCCCACTGTGCCCGGACTAAGTCTAGGGGGCCTTGCACCCGTCACCTGTACAGGAGTTCGAAGGGGGAGAACCCGGTTGACTCTTGGGGGACCTCCCGGTAGGCAAATAACAGGTGGGGTAGGTATTTCTCCCAGTCTTTCCTCTCTTGGGTGTAAGTGCGGATGAGCTGTTTCAGGGTCTCATTAAACCGCTCGCACAGCCCGTTCGTCTGCGGGTGGTATGGGGCGCTGTGAAGCGCCTTAACCCCGCACAGACGCCAGAGCTGTTGGGTTAGCTCAGCGGTGAATTGGGAGCCCTGATCAGACAAGATTTCCTGAGGAAATCCTACCCTAGAGAACACCTGTAGGAGGCTATCGGCGACGGTGTCTGCCTGAATGTTAGACAGGGCCACCGCCTCGGGGTATCGGGTGGCGTAGTCCACCACGGTGAGAATATATCTCTTCCCGGTGGCGCTGGGGCGGGGTAAGGGACCAATTATGTCTACCGCCACCCGACTAAAGGGTTCTTGAATGATGGGCATGGGTGAAGGGGGGCTTTCGGGTGGTCCCCAGTTTTCCCCGTTTTCTGGCAGGTCGGGCAGGTGCGGCAGTACTCCCGGACATCCTCACTAAGGCGAGGCCAGAAGAATGCTCGGGTTAACCAGTGTTGGGTCTTGGCCATTCCTAGATGGCCGGCGAGGGGAATGTCGTGGGCCAGTCTCAGGAGTTCCTTTCTGGGGGCCTGCGGTACTACTAGCTGTTTGTGGGGAGTCCGTGGTTTCTGAGCGTCTCCCCTATTGGTGTACCGATACAGTATCCCATCTTCCCACCCTGGCCGGCCCGGTCGCGGTACCTTTCTAGGGTGGGGTCAGTCTGAGTCTGGTGCCGGAGGGTGGCTGGAGAGCTCCACGTGAGGGGGTCGTCCGGGGAGGAGGTGTGGGTTCGTCCGGTCGGGGGGGGAGGTCTGGGAGGCTTGGGGGGTTTGGGAGGTCGGAGAGGTCTGGTTGGTCTCACCTGGGTCCCGACCGGAGTGCCTTGGTCGATCCGGTGGCTTTGTTGCCGGGTGGTCACTGGGGCGGCCGCGTCCGTGGTGTAGGCTGATACCAAGCGTCCCAGGTCGTTCCCCAGGAGGATTTCTGCCGGTAGTTGGTCGAGTAACCCCACCCTCACGGATCCCTCCCCCGACCCCCAATCCAAATGGACTCGGGCGGTAGCGGGTCTGAGCACCTTGCCTCCGGCAAGGCGAACAGCGACAGTGCGGTCCAGCCGGTCCTTTCGGAGAATCAGGTGAGGCCAGACAAGCGTGATGGTAGCGCCGGAGTCGCGGAGACCTTCGGCGGCCCGCCCGTTAATCCATACCACCTGTCTGTGGTGTTGGCGATTGTTGGCGGATGCAGCCTGCACGGGATCGGCCTCATGCAGCATCCCCCATTCCTCCTGTGGGTCCCAGTATTGTGATTCCTCCTGGTAACAATGAGCCGCGGGTGGGGCTCAGATGGGGCCCCGCGGAAGGGGTGGCTGGTTGGGGCAGTTCTGGCGGTAGTGGCCCATCTGGCCGCACCCATAACAACGGATGGTAGCCGTGGAAGGGGCCCGGTTTGGGACCCGGGGTGCGGGCCAGCGTGCTGTTGGCTCTGGCCGGGGAGGGGTGGGGTGTGTCACGGGAAGGTGGTAGGGTGGATCGGGAGGGTGGAGGTCGTTCCCCCCGTGGGACGTGCGCGTGTCCGTATACTCATCGGCCCAGGTGGCCGCTTGCTACACCGTCTGGGGCTTCTTGTCCCTCACCCACTCCCGCACGGCCGGGGCGGTGTGGTCGAAAAACTGCTCGAGAAGGAACAGCTGTGTGACTTCTTTGAGGGTTCGAGCCTTGCTTCCAGCGAACCAGGTCTTCATGTCCCGTTGCAGCCGGTGCGCCCACTCCACATGGGTAGTACCGTGGGGCCGCCGGGAATTTCGGAATTTCATCCGGCTGGCTTCGGGGGGTGATGGCAAAACGGGCCAGCAGGGTTTGTTTCACCTGTTCGTAGTCCCGGGCTTCTTCGTCTGGGACAGTCCTGTAGGCCTCCGCAGCCTGCCCTGTTAGTTTACACGCCAGAATCCCAACCCAAGCGGCCCGTTGAACCTCGTGTAGTTGGCACGAGCGTTCAAAGTCCTGGAGGAAAATTTCTATTTCCTCCTCTGCTTCGTTGAAGCTCTTGAAGGCCTTGAAGGGCACCTTGAGTGCCGTTGGTCTTTCCCAGTTGGGGTTTCCTCACTGTTGGTACTGGATTTCCGCCAGCCGTATCTCATGTTGGCGCACCCGCTCCTGCTCTTCTTCATGGGTGATGTCCCAGACGAAGTTCTGGAAGGTGGCTTCTGTCGGCGCGGCTCCGCAAGCCGCTGCCCGCTGCTGTACCTTCCTCTGTAAGGAGTTTTCAGGGCTGGACGCCTGTGCTACGATCGATGGTGAGGTTGCGGGCAGGTCCCTGGTCTGCTGATCCAGGGCCGCCAATTCTTCGACCAGGGCATCCTTGCTCTTTGAGCCCACGGTTCCTCCACGGTCCTCCAGCATGCCCCGCAGTGTGTCCCGTTTATAATTGGCATATGCTGCCATGATGAGGGTCTTCTGGGGGTGCAGAGAGCTATCCTCACCGCTTGCCACCAGTGTGACGGAATGGGGTGTTATCCATAGAAACATAGAAAAAATGTCGGCAGATAAGAACCTTTCGGCCCATCTAGTCTGCCCAATTACATGGATACTTTACCTGGATTTATCTTTTGTTTAGGATAGCCTTATGCCTATCCCATGCTTGCTTAAATTCAATTACTGTTTTGGCCTCTACCACTTCAACTGGAAGACTGTTCCATGTATCCACCACCCTCTCAGTAAAATAATGCTTCCTGATGTTACTTTTAAACCTTTGCCCCTCTAATCTAAGACTATGTCCTCTTGTTTTGCTACTTTGTTTCCTTTTAAATATACTCCCTCTACCTTGTGGATTCCCTTTACGTATTTAAATGTTTCTATCATATCTCCTCTGTCTCGTCTTTTTTCCAAGCTGTACATGTTAAGATCATTAAGCCTTTCCTGGTAACTTTTCTCCTTCAAGCCGTACACCATTTTAGTAGCCCTTTTCTGAACTCTCTCTAAGATGTCTATATCCTTCTGGAGATACGGTCTCCAGTACTGCACACAGTACTCCAAGTGAGGTCTCACCAGTGCTCTGTACAGTGGCATGAGCACTTCCCTTTTCCTACTGCTAATACCTCTCCCTACACAACCAAGCATTCTGCCAGCATTTCCTGCTGCTCTATTACATTGACTACTTACCCTTAGATCCTCTGAAATAATGACCCCTAAATCCCTTTCCTCAGATGTTGAGGTTAGGACTGTATCAAATATTCTATATTCAGCCCTTGGGTTTTTACGTCCCAGGTGCATTATCTTGCACTTATCCACATTAAAACTCAATTGCCACAACTCCGACCATTTTTTTAGCTTACCTAAATCATTTGTCATTTGGCTGATCCCTCCAGGAACGTCAACCCTGTTGCAAATCTTTGTGTCATCAGCGGGTGTGCTCCAATCTGACCCCCTCTTGATGGCGTCAAGCCCGACTACCTGAGTGTCACGGCACTCGGCGTCTCGAGCGGCCTGAGATGACCCTGGCGTTACTTGGCGAGATGGTGCTGCCGAATTAAGTTGACCCGTTCTGCGTAGTGGGGCGCTAGGAGACCGCAGAGTGTCTCCTGCACTGTGATTTCAGCTATGAAATGACGAAACCAAACGGGGCTGTATGCTTCAAGTCAAACGCAGTTGAACTGACTTTTTACTCAAATGGGACACGCATTTAAACATCTCACACACAAAGGAGACATGCCTAGGCTTGAATGGGAACTCAATTTGCATACAATGGCATGCTTGCATCATCAGATTACACACACACACAGAGCTAATGTACACAGAAATTAGCATACAATTGAATTTCAACACAGCCTTTCACTCCTAGCAACCAAGGGGAAATATAATACCTTTAAATGCATCACACAATTACACATCTGAATCCACACTCATACAATACAGGATACATGGTAACACATCACACCAATAAAACCACATCTAGAAAAGGTATAACTGTTCATTTCAACACGCAAAACCGAAAGAGACTCAAATAAAGGAAAAGGTCTTTGAAATGTCCCAGGCTGTTAGTTCTGGGGCTCGCTGGTCAGAGCCCCTATGTCCGTTCCATGACACCTTCCTCAACCTCAGAGATTGAATCAGAGCACTGTAGTTGCTGCGCATCCTCAAGCAGCATGTCACTGTCATTGTAGTCAAACAATTCAGCTGACTCATCCGTGTGTGATAGCGAGGCTACGGCAGGAGTAGCTGTGAACATGGAGGCTGCATTAGATGCTTTGGCAGCTAAGGTGGACTGTAAACCACTAGAAGCCTGGCTGGCAGAGGACTCGGAGGAGGAGGATGGCCTGGTTAGCCAATCCACCAAATCCTCTGTATGTTGCTGCTGCTTAAGACGGCCAGCACCAGTTAGAAAGGACAAGCGTGCCCCTGCAGAGGATGCACCACGTCCACCATGACCAGAGGCACAGCCTCCCAACACAGAGGCTGCTTGCCCTCTTATCTGTGTCTGGGAGCGTCTGCCTGTCCTTTTTGTTCTTTCAGACATGGTGAGTGATATATAGATTAAATATATACAGAACTCTGATTCAACTCTGGTATAAAGATAAAGATTTACAGAACTCTGGTATAACTCAGTGAGACACCCTGATAGCTGGCAGCCAGTGACAAGACACAGATTACAATTCCCTCCTATAAATCAGTGCGACCCCATGATGGGTGGCAGTGAGAAGCCACAGATTACAATTCTCAGAAACCTCCTATAAATCAGTGTGACCCCCCCTGATGGGTGGCAGTGAGAAGACACAGATTACAATTCGCATAAATCTGCTAGAAGTATGTGGGACCCCCTGAATGGTGGCAGTGAGAAGCCACAGATTACAAGTCTCAGAAACCTCCTATAAATCAGTGAGACCCCCTGATGGGTGGCAGCCAGTGAGAACACACGGATTATAACAATTCCCAAATATTTTGTAGAAATTTGTGACCCCCAAAATACTTGCTGGCAGTGACAAGAGACATCTCACCTCAATTCCCAGATATTTTGTAAAAATTAGTGACCCCCCAAAATACTGCGTGGCACTGACAAGAGACAGATCACCTCAATTCCCAAATGTTTTGTAGAAATTTGTGACCCCCAAAATACTTGCTGGCAGTGACAATACACAGATCACCTCAATTCCAAAATGTTTTGTAGAAATTTGTGACCCCCAAATACTGCGTGGTAGACATGTGCACAGCACAAAATTTCGTTTTGAACTAAAGGATTAGTCCTAAAATGCAATTTATTTAGTTGCTAAAGAAATTTGTTTTCAGTTCTTTAGTGTGAAAACTAATTTCATTCATCCGAAAACCAGCGGATACAATTACTAATGTAGTGGCTCCTCAGAGGGCTGAGATTGCTGTTTGTTACAGTATCTCTCACTCAGCACAATGTGTCAGGCAAAGCTGTTACAGTAACTGACTGCTGCTCATCACAGCCCTCAGAGTTTCAGTAAAACTAGTAAATAATATTTTTATATACAAGAGGTTATAACAATATTATTTCCTTGTTTTACTGAAACTCTGAGCGCTGTTACAGTCAGATACTGTAACAGCTGAGCCTGATACATTGTACTGAGAGATAATGTAACAAGCAGCCGATCTCCGCGCTCACAGCCACTGGATTTAAAGGGCTAAAAAAAGGCTCCTCTCTGTATAATATATAGAACATCCACCTTCATTAATTAATACCCCTCTCTGTATAATGTATAGAACATCCTCCTGAATTAATTAATGTCCCTCTCTGTATAGAACATCCTCAATTTATACCTTTCTCTGTATAATGTATATAACATCCTCCTGCATTAGTACCCCTCTCTGTATAATGTATAGAACATCCTCCTGCATTAATTAATGCCCCTTTCTGTATAGAACATCCTATTCAGTAGGATCTACTGCATTGGCAATTGGAGGGTGCAGATCTTCGGAATGCGATGCTTATCTAGCACAGGAGAGGGAACTTTTACTTAAACTTTGTATCTCTGTGGGGGAGAGAGATATGATTATAAAAGCAGGGGAGAGGGAAAATATTAACGTAAATCAGTCTGAAAGCTCAGAGAAGAGATGACTGGTGCAAATTTATTTTTTATAATAAAATAAAGCACTTTAAATCCAGGGAAATCATTCAAATAAATCACACTGAAGACTCATAATGACAGAGTAACTGTGAGAGCTGGATACTAAATGTATCAGAGATAAAAAAAAAAAACTTTATAACAAGCAGCACTGGGAGAGGAGAGGGACTTTATATAAAACGTGTATTATAGATGAGGACAGGGGGATGGTGTTCCTGGATAATATAAAATGTATCAGACCTAAGCCCCTATTATGCAGAGCGGGAGGGGAGATAACACACGTTTTATAAAGTCCCTCTCTTCTCCCAGCGCTGCTTGTTATAAAGGGGTTTTTACTATCTGGCCCTCCTCTGTCATTAGCTTTCAGTGTGATTTATTTGAATGTTTTCCTTCTCCAGCTGCTTTTATCATCTTCTCTGCCTCATAGACATGCATGGGTTAAGTAAAGGTTTCCTCTCCTGTGCTGGCTGTCTGTGCTGTGAGTGAGTATTCTGGAGCTCTATCACTGTCAGATTTTCTGGTAGGGGTCGGGAAGGATTACGTATACATACCTTTTCTGTAGCTTTGCGATGTTGTGCTCTTCATTGCTGGTCTCCTTCACTCCTCAATGTAATATCACAAAAAGGACTGAAACTAAAATGTAGTACATTTTATTTTAGTTTCTTTCGTTTTTTGTACTGAGCAGTTTCGTCTCTCTTGAGTCATACGAAAACTAAATTATCCCAAAATTCAGACTAAATCATTTTAGTACTAAAACGAATGCACATGTCTACTGTGTGGTACTGGCTGTGTGACAAGACACAGATCACCTCAATTCCCAAATGTTTTGTAGAAATTTGTGAGACCCCCAAAATACTTGCTGGCAGTGACAAGACACAGATCACCTCAATTCCCAGATATTTGGTAGAAATGAGACCCCCCCTCCAGTAGCGTGGCAGACCGGCAGTAAGAACACACAACAACTATCTCCTCTGAAATCTCCTCTCAAATGCGTGCAGAAGCGGTGCGTGGAAACCTTATATAGTGTTCTGCGGGACTTAGCTCTGTGAGCCCATGATTGGGCAAAATTTGCCCAATCAGGACTCTGAGCCGTGATTGGCATAGTGTTGAACCTGTCTTGCACCAGACCTGTGGCCAGGTGCAAGGTTGTAGCCAATTACGAGCTTCAGGCCAGTGGGAAAGTGCATTGTGGGCGAACACGCCGCGAACACCCGGAAATGTTCGTAGTCCGCGAACAAACGAACAGGCTATTTTTGATGCGAACTCCGAACCGATCGAACCGAACAGCTCATCCCTAGTCATTAGTTGCTGGGCTGGCAGCCCGTGGAGATCCTTGCTCGGGTCGTCTTGGTGCAACTTGGGGAGTGGGCAGAGGCCAGCGGCGCTCTGCCCTGTCGCCAGCGCTTCAGCTGGGGGTATAGACACTGACGAAGTGTCTTCTGGCGGGAGGATGGCGTCCTCCATCTCCGGTGGGGTCATGGGCTGTGGGAAAACCAGCCCAGGGGATCCTCTCCTGGATCCGTTGTAACCATTAGGAAAGGTGGGCAGAGGGCATCGGCGCTCTGCCCCGTCACCAGCGGTTCAGCTGGGGGGATAGACACTGACACAGTATCATCTTGTGGGAGAATGGTGTCCTCCATCTCCGGGTCTGGGGATGGGCAGAGGCCAGCGGCACTCTGCCCTGTTGCCAGTGCTTCCTCCTCTGCTGTGGTCATGAGGGGGAACCAAGGGAGCGCCTCGGGCTCCAATTCTTCTGTGTCACTTTGACTGCCTGCTTCTTCCGCCGGACAGTCCCAGGTAATGGGGCTCAGGCCCAGCTGTGGAACAGCCTTTTGTAGGCCTTTTCGAGCTCCCATTCCAGCTCAACCAGGAACTCCAGTTCCTCTGTATCACGGTCATCGTCAAGGTCTTCCAGTTCCTCATACCGGAGATCCAGGAGTTGTTCCCGCTGCCACTCCGCGTCGTCCCCAAAACCGGGGTCTTTGCCCATCCTTGTATACAGCAGCCCTGTGCCGCTGTAGTCAAAGCCTTCTGTTGGGCCGCTGTCTGCTGTGCTGGGCATTAGTTGGGCCGTAAACCACTGGAGGGCTCTGTAGCTGGCGTCCAGTATAATTTCACTCTGGACCAGTTCGCCTGGCTCTGTCAGCCATTGCTCTCGGGGCTGTTCTCCCAAAAAGGGCACCCGTAAGTACCACTGGTGATCGTACTTCTCTGTGTAAGTGGGAAGGGCTTCTTTAGGGCAGTCCTCCTCCTGTTGGATGGCCTCGTTCCACATCTCCTGGCGAACAAAATCTTTCCACCAGTGCTCATCCTGCCAGGCACCAGGTTCGTCCACCTGGGCCTGGGCCATCGCCCTCCTTACTCCTCTCTGGAACCGGTCTCTTATGGACGGGGGTCACGTGTCCTCTCTTCGCTGGTCCATTTCTCTCAGTTCTTTGACCAAGGCCTTTTTGCTTCTTGAGCCGGCGTTACCCCCACGGTTTTCCAACATGTCCCGTAATGTGTCTCTTTTGCATTTTGCATAATTGGCCATTCTGAGTGTCTTTTTTATGGGGGTCGGAGAGCTTATCCCACCGTTGCCACCAGTGTGACGGGATGGTCATCCGTCGACTGTCCTGCTCTCCAGATGCCCCTGCTGTTTATCAGCCCGACTACCGAGTGGCTCGGCACTCGGCGTCCCAAGCAGCCTGATCCGCTGGTCCTGGGTGTTGGGAATGGCTGTAAGCAAGTGGTCTGGGGGTCGATTTGATGTTCCTCTTCTGGGTTAGGTAGCGTTTCAGAAGACCGCCGAGTGTCTTCCGTGGTGAATGTGATTTGCTCTGAACCTTAACACCAGACGAGCTGTATGTCTTAAAACAGTGAATTGCTTTATTTAGGGGTTTCAACAGGGTCATTTATACAACTTCACCCACACAGATTACCAACTCCCCCACCCACACAACCAGCACTGGTTGGCTCCTTTCCCAGCCTCCTGTTCCCTATCAGGTCCCTTTCAGCTCCCCCATTGTCCAGGGATTAGGCAGATGAGGTCTTGGAAAAACCTAGGTTACATATACCCGTATCCGCCTGGTCACATATAGCCGTATCCGCCTGGTTACATATAGCCGTATCTGCCTGGTTATATAAACCTGTATCTGCCTGGTTATATAAACCCGTATCTGCCTGGTTATATAAACCCGTATCTGCCTGGTTACATATAGCCGTATCTGCCTGGTTACATATACCCGTATCCGCCTGGTTACATATAGCCGTATCCACCTGGTTACATATAGCTGTATCTGCCTGGTTACATATAGCCGTATCCACCTGGTTACATATAGCTGTATCTGCCTGGTTACATATACCCGTATCCGCCTGGTTACATATACCTGTATCCGCCTGGTTACATATACCTGTATCCGCCTGGTTACATATACCCGTATCCGCCTGGTTACATATAGCCGTATCTGACTGGTTACATATACCCGTATCCGCCTGGTCACATATAGCCGTATCCGCCTGGTTACATATAGCCGTATCCGCCTGGTTACATATAGCCGTATCTGCCTGGTTACATATACCCATATCTGCCTGGTTACATATACCTGTATCTGCCTGGCTTAGGCGTGCACACGGGGTGTAATGCAGGCCCCCGGAGCACTTGGGTTCCGACTGGCCGCATCCAATGGATAGCCGCCGGGACCCTTCAGTACCGAGAGGCCTGGCGGCAGCCTCTGCTTCCCTGGTGGTCCGGTGGCTGTGGGGTGCTGCATTGTGATCTGTGCTTTGCGCACAGACCGCAGAGCACGTCTCAGTGAGTGACTGGACACGAGTGCCGGCGATCGCTGATGACCTGTCACCTGACCGCCGGCGCTCAATGACTGTGTCATTGTCTCTGGTGTTCATGTCCAGTCACTCGCTCACTGTGGGACATGCTCTGCGGTCTGTGCGTGAAGCACAGATCACAATGCAGCACCCAACAGCCACCGGACCACCAGGGAAGCAGAGGCTGCTGCCAGGCCTGCGGGGGTGAAGGGTCCCATCCCAGCTGCTATCCACGCAATGCGGCCAGGGGCAAATATAGCTATGTATGAGCTGCTGGGGCAAATATAGCCATGTATGAGGTGCTGGGGCAAATATAGCCATGTATGAGCTGCTTGGGCAAATATAGCCATGTATGAGGTGCTGGGGCAAATATAGCCATGTATGAGCTGCTTGGGCAAATATAGCCATGTATGAGTGGCTTGGGACAAATATATTCATGTATGAGCTGGTGGGGGCAAATATATCCAAGTTTGAGCTGCTGGGGGCAAATATATCCATGTATGAGCTGCTGGGTACAAATATAGGCATGTATGAGGTGCTGGGGGCAAATATATCCACGTATGAGCATCGGGGCAAATATAGCCACGTATGAGCTGCTTGGGGCAAATATAGCCATGTATTAGCTGCTTGGGGAAATATAGCCTTGTATGAGCTGCTTGGGGCAAATATAGCCATGTATGAGCTGCTTGGGGCAAATATAGCCATGTATTATCTGCTTGGGGCAAATATATCCATGTATGAGCTGCTGGGGGCAAATATAGCCCTGTATGAGCTGCTTGGGGAAAATATAGCCATGTGTGAGCTGCTTGGGGCAAATATATCCATGTGAGCTGGGTGCAATATATTCATATGAGCGGGGGGCAATATATCAAATGTGAGCTGCTTATTACTGTACAGCTCTGCGATACCCTCAAACACACCGCACATTACTGTACAGCTCTGAGATACCCTCAAACACACCGCACATATATCCATGTATGAGCTGCTGGGGTCAAATATATCCATGTATTAGCTGCTGGGGGCAAATATAGCCATGTATGAGGTGCTGGGGCAAATATAGCCATGTATGAGCTGCTTGGGGCAAATATATCCATGTGAGCTGGGTGCAATATATTCATATGAGCGGGGGGCAATATATCAAATGTGAGCTGCTTATTACTGTACAGCTCTGCGATACCCTCAAACACACCGCACATATATCCATGTATGAGCTGCTGGGGTCAAATATATCCATGTATTAGCTGCTGGGGGCAAATATAGCCATGTATGAGGTGCTGGGGCAAATATAGCCATGTATGAGCTGCTTGGGGCAAATATATCCATGTATGAGCATGAGGGACAAATATAGCCATGTATGAGTGGCTTGGGGCAAATATATTCATGTATGAGCTGCTGGGGCAAATATATCCATGTATGAGCTGCTGGGGACAAATATAGCCATGTATGAGCTGCTTGGGGCAAATATAGCCATGTATGAGCTGCTTGGGGCAAATATAGCCATGTATGAGCTGCTAGGGGCAAATATATCCCTGTATGAGCTGCTGGGGGGAAATATATCCTTGTATAAGCTGCAGAGGGCAAATATAGCCCTGTATGAGCTGCTTGGGGCAAATATATCCATGTGAGCTGGGGTAATATATCCATGTGAGCTGGGGGCAATATATCAAATGTGAGCTGCTTATTACTGTACAGCTCTGCGATACCCTCAAACACACCGCACATTACTGTACAGCTTTGCGATACCCTCAAAACACACTGTATACTGGGGCTGGTATGAAATTTTTCCAGGGCTGGTTTTTATCCCCAGTCTGGGCCTGCTTCTGGACCAGCAATACTCAACCCCCTCCCTGCAAAAAGAAAGGTAAGCAGGAGAGGGGGCAGCATTTGTATTTAAACTGGGGGTTTTATTGCTGTGGACTTTGATACGATCATACACGGCACATTACTGTGGGTTTTATTGCTGTGCACTTTGATACGCTCATATACACCGCACATTACTGTGGGTTTTACTGCTGTGCAGCTCTGTGATATGCTCATACACACCGCACATTACTGTGAGTTTTATTGCTGTGGATTCTGTAATAAGCTCATACACACCGCACTTTGCTGGGGGTTTAATTGCTGTGGATTCTGTGATACGCTCATACACACCGCACATTCCTGGGGATTTAATGCTGTGTATTCTATGGTATGTTCATATACACTGCACCTTACTGTGAGTTTTATTGCTGTGGATTCTGTGATATCTTCATACACACCGCACATGGCTGGGGGTTTTATTGCTGTGGATTCTGTGTTGACTGCACTGTATGGCTGTGTGTGTGTAAATGCATGTATTTGTCTTTAAACAGGCTGCTGTGCCTAAAATTCGGTACCTGTGTGTCACGGTTCCCGGATCCCACCACGCAGTCCTTAAAGCCCAAAACTCCACAGAGCCCAAAAGCTACCAACAGGGTAGCCGTAGAAGAATCCCTAACTGTCTGGTCCTTAGAATTGGCCAGGTATACTAGCTAGAAAAAAAGGGTTAATCAAAGACAATGTTGTAATACAAAACCAGGTCAGCAACACGGGGGGGTAGTCAGACGAGCCAGAATCAGGAATACAGAGTATAGAATAGTCAAATAGAATAGCCGGGTCGATATCAGTGCAGAAGCGTAGTACAAGAAAATAGTCTAGGGCAACGGAAGGCAGAATAGTCAGAAAACAAACAGAGGTCAATAACAGGTTAAATCACGAGAGAATTCAGGTACAAGAAGCTCAGGTATGGATAACCACGATCTGGCACTGCTTAGAAGAAACTGTTGGTTTTTAAAAGACCTTCACCAGACCGCGCCCCCCTCTCAAGCCGCACCTCATGCAGCCACCTCCCTGCCTGTTTCAATTTAAACCGGGTGTTGGTGAGTGAGCAGCATCAGACATGCTGCCGTCAAGCACACCGGAGAGGCTGGAAGCCCCCAATGTTACACTGTGTCCTTGTCTCAGCCCGGCAATGACCCTTGCCCTGCATCCAAAAGGCTGGTATTGCTCCCAGAATAGCCGCTATATCTTCTGCCTGCACTCCACAAAGTAAGAATAGTGAATAAAGCATCATGAGATACAGGTAGGAGACTAAATATTGGTGCTTGGCAGCAGAAGGTTCACCTCCCGGGCGGTCTGATTTTGACATTTTTATGTGAAAAATCGGTGCATTTATTCAGCCCACTGGCGGTTTTCCCGAGTGTGGCTCGGGGTTAAATTTCAATGCTGAAAGCAGTAACCCCGTGCCACACCTGAGCTGTTACATACCTGTCCCTGCACTCCCTCGCTATCCTCTCGCAGTCACCTCTAGCCGATCGCGGCATCCTGTCAGACCTTTTCAGATATGAAATTTTTATATTTCGCAGGACTATTTAAATTTGGGGCCAGCAATTGCTTCACACAGACAACTCGTCTGCGTGGTTAATATATAACAAGAATATGCATTCTAAAGACAATGGATAAGCTAAACTCGTTATTGTTACGCATACAAGGGAAGACATTTTCCATTGATCAAAGACGGTCTAATGGACTCTGGTTGTAAAAAAATAAACAAGCAGATGTTAGATCAAATTGTTTAAAAGTAAGGGAACGCAATGACAACTGATCTTACCCTAGGATAGGTATTTCAGTATTGTGTTTATTTTGTCAGATCGAAACTCTGAAAGCCACTTAAACATTGAACAATGGGTTGCCCAATAAAGAAAAAAAAAACCCAGAGAAGGTTAAATGGCTTGGATAAACCAGCTTGTAATGCTATGCTATTCGGCGATATGATCTAACACTAAATGGTATTTGAATATTTAATTTATGTGGTCAGTTAGAATAGATAACCTTGGCGTCTTATAAAAAACAGAGGCCTTACCACATTCAGTTGATTATTGCAAATGTCTGGTGTACTAACCTGCATAAAACAGATTAAGTCTGGTAATTGTGAATGTTAAAGACGATATCACGAATGAATGAATTGATGTATGTCTGCAGAATCCTATCATATACACATACCTGTGGATTTAAGTAAAGGGGGTATGAAATGCACACACGCCGTGGCGAAGTATGCCGGCGATGCCACAATAGAAATCAATTTTGATTTGTTAATAAAATCTGTGGAGTCCCGGGATATAGGAATAAAACGACCCCAAACCAGTAAAAGATTGGCCAAATACATAAATAAATTCCTGCAGAAGGTTGATGGTTGATCTGAGAGCGCCATCTGCTGGCCAGGTAATATAACACCCGGACAGACCCCTGGAGTTGATGAATATATATATCCTCCAATCAAATGAGGCCACATAGTGATGGGCTAGATCTAAAACTGGGCGGAAGACCACTATATAGAGGGGACAATCCTGAGCAGAGGGATCGACACACTGAGAAAATCTTGGGGAGAGACCTGAGGAACGCTTGGAGGGGAGAAAAGACGTGACCACACCCTAATCTTCAACCACTCTATCCTCACTAACCGGATGGTAAAGTATGCCTGAATAACTTGATATCTATTTTCTAATTGCATAGTCCTTACTTTAGATGTCCATCACAAACTAAAGGAATATAAATGAATTATTTTGCTGTTTAAGCCTACTCAGTAGACTAGTAATCCGCCTTTCCACTCCCCTGCAGAGGATTGCTAAGGAAGAAACTATTCCCGGCTAAATACTTGAGCCATAATTTAGTGAAATTATTTCTATTCCAAGAATACTGGTTGTGGACATCTAAAGATCAATTGTATACCCATAGTGAGATACGCTGGGACCGTGAAATAGCTTTTATATGTCAAGTGCCATCAGCCCCATTCGTAAAACTAGCATTACTCCTTCCATATCCATCTTGCACCCCTTTCGATTGAATGCATGTAAGTCAATAAGAAGCTTTGGGTTAATGTATATTAAATGAAGTGCTGTGATTGATCTGTGGAAGAGATAGTCTACCTATCGAGTGTGTTATGTACATCCCTGAATTAAGTTGCATTTAGTGAATAGGCCCCCACAATAATAAATTGTGCTGCAGGTGATGCCCAGTAACTGAGTGTTTATTTTAGCCAGGTGGAGGATTGGTTTATAATGGGAAAGGTTTAAGTGAATAGAATAGAGCCTGGTGTTTAAGAACTGAGGCGTGTATATATGTGGTGCGGTCTATAAACCTAAAATATTTGTCCATTAGATTATTGCGTGTCGCAGTATCGCTACTAATCGCGATCTATAATCACTTGTGAAATTGTATCTTGCTAATCCGTTGATAACATATGATTGTATGAAATTTGACGTGTGAATAAATTTTGGTTTGAATTGTTTTACCGTTATGCAGTCTCATATCATCTTTATTGATTTTATTGTGTTTAAAAATATCTAGATAGCATCAAAAGAACTCGGGATAACGCGCCATATATTTGTTAAGACGTATATTCATTGATTGGTTATTAATCCCTATCTTAGGGGTTAAATACCAATTTATACCACTGGTATAGGAGGCACTGTCAATAATATATATATATATATATATCTATATATCTACAATAAAAAAAAATACGTCATAATTAATATATCCCTGACCTATTAAAGAAGTCAATAATCTCTAACAGTCCTGGTTCCTGTTGCGAGTGGCTGATTCCCTGCACTTTGGGGGCCCTGTGGTGAATGATGAATAAACCGCAGGGTGGGGCAATTTGATTCCCCGAAGTGCGGGGAACAACAGTCGGCGACATTTCGGCGCACTGTGAATGACCCCTATAGTAATGATATATTTTGGCTGAATGCGTGAGTGTGTGTCTGTGTATGTTTGCATAAGGGTGCGTGAATATATATATTTGTGAGTGTTTGAACTTTTGGGTGCAGACCCTAATACAATAGGCTGTGCACGCCTATGCTGCCTGGTTACATATAGCCGTATCCGCCTGGTTACATATAGCCGTATCTGTCTGGTTACATATAGCCGGATCAGAAAAAACAGAATTGCCGAAAAAGCAACTCAGGGAGCGCACACAAATACAGTTGTGTTCAAAATGATTCAACCCCCAATGCTGTAAAGGGTTTTAGGGAATTTAGTGACATTTGTAATTGTATTCAGAATGAAATCCTACAAGGACTTTTCAAAGAACCATATGCAACTAAAATGACATCAATTGGTTTTGTAATACAGTAGTAAATGTTTCTTTTGTGAATTCTTCATTGACACTAGGCTTGTGCATCGATTTTTTTTCGATTCGATTTTTCGGATTTTTAAACTTTGATTCGGCTCGTTTCGACCGATTTCTGTTTTTCGATTCGGTTCGGCTCGACTCGTTTTTCGTGTACATTTTTTCGGAATTTCTACCATTTTTCGTATTTTCGTGTCCCTTAGCTCGTTTTTTGTATCAACTTTTCGTATTTTCGTTTTTTCGGAACGTCTGTTCTCCTCGTTTCAAAGCAATAAATTTCGATTTGACACATTTCAAGTACATTCGAAAATTCCGAAAATATTTCGTTTCAGCTCGGAAAACTTTTCGGATCTGCCATTTTCGGATCTAAAAATTTTGGGAAAATCGGCCGCATCCGAAAACACGAATCTGGAAATTTCGTGAAAATTCCGAAACCCGAAACGCACATCCCTAATTGACACAATTTTTCAACCCCTTAAAGACTAGCACTCTGAAGAACAGAGGTTCATTCAAGTGTTTTCAATCAGGTATTGAAAACACCTGTGGATGTCACGGAGCAGCAATAAAGCATAATAAGCACCAATTAGGCAGCTTTAAAATGACTGTGATACTCCGCTCCTTCTAGACATTTACTGGTGTGGTTACAAACATGGTGAAGTCAAGAGAATGGTCCAGGAAGACAAGAGAAGAGGTGATTACTCTTCACAGGAAGGGCAATGGCTATAAGAAGATTGCAAAGATGTTAAACATACCAAGAGAGACCGTAGGAAGCATCATTCGCAAATTCAAGGCAAAGGGCACTGTTGAAACGCTACCTGGTCGTGGCAGAAAGAAGATGCTGACATCGACTGCTGTGCGCTACCTGAAGCGTAGAGTGGAGAAAAGTCCCCGTGTGACTGCTGAGGAACGGAGAAAAGATTTGTCAGATGTGGGTACTGAAGTTTCAGCTCAGACAATACGGCGCACACTGCGTAATGAAGGCCTCCATGCCAGAACTCCCAGGCGCACCCCCTTGCTGTCTCCAAAGAATAAGAAGAGTCGACTGCAGTATGCCAAACGTCATGTGGACAAACCACAGACGTTTTGGGATAGTGTTCTGTGGACTGATGAAACAAAATTAGAACTGTTTGGGCCCATGGATCAACGCTATGTTTGCAGGAGGAAGAAAAGAACACCTTGCCTACTGTGAAGCATGGCTGGGGGTCAATCATGATTTGGGGCTGTTTTGCTTCTGCAGGTACAGGGAAGCTTCAGCGTGCGCAAGGTACCATGAATTCTCTTCAGCTCCAGGAGATATTGGATGACAATGTGATGCAGTCCGTCACAAACCTGAGGCTTGGGAGACGTTGGACCTTTCAACAGGACAATGATCCCAAGCATACCTCCAAGTCCACTAGAGCATGGTTGCAGATTAAAGGCTGGAACATTTTGGAGTGGCCATCGCAGTCACCTGACTTAAATCCGATTGAGAACCTCTGGTGGGACTTAAAGAAAGCAGTTGCAGTGCGCAAGCCTAAGAATGTGACTGAACTGGAGGCTTTTGCCCGTGACGAATGGGCGAAGATACCCGTAGATGGCTGCAAGACACTTGTGTCAAGCTATGCTTCACGTTTAAAAGCTGTTATAACTGTAAAAGGATGTTGTACTAAGTACTAAGATTGAATGTCACTTGGGGGTTGAATAAAACTGATAATGATGTGAGCACAGAAAAGACATTTGTGCTTATTTCATTATAAATGTTATGTTATATTTGTCTGACCTTCACGTGCCTCTTTGATTTAATTGTAAGCAAGATGACTGAATGATCAAAATCAATGTCAAACTGGCCAAAACACTCAATTTCAGTGGGGGTTGAATCATTTTGAACACAACTGTAAATATTCAAAGTACTCACACTAAGTGACAAAGATGGAATGCAATAGTTTAAATACTCATCTTAGGCTTATGACTCTTTCCATCCAGTTCATACCTAAGAATGAGAATGAAAAGACAAATTGTGCAATATCAGAGGGTCAGGTGAGAATATAACAAAAAGATGACGATTGCACACTCACAAAGGTGGAGCCTGTAGGGCTCTCTATCTTCGCCTGTAAGCCACTAAGGGGGACTTCTCCCACCAACTCGATGTATTTCTTGTCCAGATATGCAGGATAAATCAAGTAAGACCTCAAAAAATAATGAAGATATAGCGCAATACTGTTTGTAATCACAAAGAAAAAAGCAATTAACGTGGAACAACTCATGTGTCACAGAGCCTCCTTGGGGGTGGCTCAGTAAAGATAGCCTCAGACCATATATAGGTAGGTCTCACCCTTCTTAAGTTCCGGGGGTCACAGGGGTCACAACCTTCTTGGATCCCAGAGGCCGCAGGAGTAATAGGGTACTCCGCGAATAGATTGATGGATATAAAGGATCAGATCCGACTGAGGAAGCCTGCAGGACAGCAGGAGAAACGCGTTTCGGTTTTCACCCCCAATTTTATTGTTTTATCTTTTGTTTATTAATAAATATTTTTACTTTTATCCTTTCCATCCTTTATATCCATCAATCTATTCGCGGAGTACCCTATTACTCCTGTGACCTCTGGGATCCAAGAAGGTTGTGACCCCCGGGACTTAAGAAGGGTGAGACCTACCTACATATGGTCTGAGGCTGTCTTTACTGAGCCACCCTTAAGGAGGCTCTGTGACACGTGAGTTGTTCCACGTTATTTGCTTTTTTCTTTGTGATTACAAACAGTATTGCGCTATATCTTCATTATTTTTTGAGGTCCTACTTGATTTATCCTGCATATCTGGACAAGAAATACATCGAGTTGGTGGGAGAAGTCCCCCTTAGTGGCTTACAGGCGAAGATAGAGAGCCCTACAGGCTCCACCTTTGTGAGTGTGCAATCGTCATCTTTTTGTTATATTCTCATCTGACCCTCTGATATTGCACAATTTGTCTTTTCATTCTCATTCTTAGGTATGAACTGGATGGAAAGAGTCATAAGCCTAAGATGAGTATTTAAACTATTGCATTCCATCTTTGTCACTTAGTGTGAGTACTTTGAATATTTATTTGTGTGCACTCCCTGAGTTGCTTTTTCGGCAATTCTGTTTTTTCTGTTTGTACATGTGGGTGAGGGATACACCCATTGGTGAGCTGCACTTTCCTATCTTTCAATTTAACCTAACCACCAGCGCCCTACAAACATCTCTAACCCATCAATTTGGGTTAATTTGTGCTTCTATATACCCGTATCAGCCTGGTTATATATACACCTGTATCTGCACTATTAAATAACCTAAATATACTTTCATTTCACTAAATTCCAAAAAAATACACCAAAATATTCAGCTCCAGGCCCAGAGAGATCTTAATCCGGCTCTGATTTCGGCTCTCTCTGAATAACTCTCAAAAATCCTCGTTCTGTCACCCAGCGCACGGGACGGCCTGCGATACATGTTGTAGATATTTTTTGCCCTGTGTTTTTTATTACGACAGAGATTTAAGTTTCTCTGCCGGCCTCAGGTTTGAAGGATTTCTGGCCCCGGCATGTTATTGGCTGCTGGGGGTCTGCGTGGCCCTCCTTGGCCTCAGACTCGCTGTGGAAATATTTACAGTATAAAGCGTCTTGCATTCCAGGCCGGGTCTCACTGAGGCGCAGCTTTGGGAAGGTCTGAGGAGCGCACAGCCTTTTCTATGGGTAACATAGACTTCCTTAAAGAATGTGCAAACAGTGCGGCTCTGTGTATGGAAAGTGTGCAGAAACGCGGTCGCGCTCCTCGCCTGGAGCCAGGAATCCACCGTGTGACCGCTGCTGCTTTGACGTCTCTCTAATCCTAGAAGAAATATTTCAATGGAATAAAAACTATTTAATAAAATGTAAATGAGAGATTTCAAAAAGCACTAATTATAAAACAATACCTTCATGTCCTTTATTAAAGAGGGATTTCTGGGATTTTTCTGATGGTTTACAGAGAGAGTAACAGAAAGAATCTCCTGCACCTTTAAGGAAGGGGGACATGACTGATGGCCTGGGCCGAATGGTCAGAGAAGGAAATGTGGAGCTATTGGTCATATGTGTGCAACATTGTTTCACTTACCTATATATGCATCTGTGGGGGGTGTTGTCTGTCTCTTTGTTCCTGCCAGCGTCAACTGTGCATCAAGGACATTCCCGCCCACCCACCCTGTTGAAGTTCGTCTTCTTCGTGTCACAGCTTTGGATTGGCGTGATTCCTGGACAGCGGTGCTTTCAACTGGATAAGCCGTCGTCGGGTAAGGTCTTGGTGAGACGAGCCCCGCTTGATCTCGGTCAGGCGGGGTGACGAGCTCTTGGTTTGGTTATCGGTGAAACTGCCTATTACATGGGTAATAGAGGATGGGGGAAAGCACTGCCGGATTACATGTGGTATATATAGAAACATAGAAAAATGTGGGCAGATAAGAACCTTTCGGCCCATCTAGTCGCCCAATTACATGGATACTTTACCTGGATTTATCTTTTGTTTAGGATAGCCTTATGCCTATCCCATGCCTGCTTAAATTCAATTACTGTTTTAGCCTCTACCACTTCTACTGGAAGACTGTTCCATGTATCCACCACCCTCTCAGTAAAATAATGCTTCCTGATGTTACTTTTAAACCTTTGCCCCTCTAATCTAAAACTATCAGGATTATTCAAAGAGATTCGAAAAGTCACTGCACGTTCGGTGACTTTTCGTTCTCTTCAATACGGTTCCTTCTGCTGATCCCATTTCGGTGACCCTGCGGTTTATTCAGCAAAGAGCACAGGGTCCCCGAATTGCAGGGAAAAGCTACCGCAATCCTGACGAAAACTAACCGCAAAACCCACCGAATGCACGCCGAAAACAAGCAAAAACATCTGGATTAACCTTCGAAAAACCCGAGCAGGAGCCGATCACACGCAGCGAAGCAGCCGAATAGGAGCCGAATCACACAGAGCCAAAGCAGCTGAGACGCAGAGGAGGCAGTGAATAAATTAGCAAAACCGTTTGTATGAATCTGTGAAAATGAAACGCTGTTTGCAAAGAAACTACTGAGCGAAAATGACTGAAATTTGCATATAAGGTCCAGGGAATGATAATAAAAAGGGCTGTTACAGAAAAAATAAGTAAACTTAAAAAAAAAAAAATCAGAAAAATGCTTAAAATATCCTAAAAAATCTATAAATAAAGACTCTTTACTGCAGAATTTTATAATGAACGGTTTATTAGATATTGAATTAAAACGGGAATATTTTTAACATTGAAGTCTATGGGATTCTCCTGAATAAACCTGCCGAATTAAACCACCGAATGGCAGGGCATTAGGGGAACCTGTCACTGCTGGTTTGTGTTCTCTGAATAGACGAAGCATTGCTCTTTATGGGGATTTCACTGCCCTCGAACAGGCCCCGAACAGGCACCGTATGTGCAGGCAATTCGCCAGGATTTGGTGAATTGCCTGCTCTCTGGATAGCCGAATGGCCAGGAAAGGCAACCGAACGCTGATTTTCAGCGTTCGGTTACCTTTCTCAAGCAATTCGGATCTCTTTGAATAACCCTGTATGTCCTCTTGTTTTGCTACTTTGTTTCCTTTTAAATATACTCCCTTCCTCTACCTTGTGGATTCCCTTTACATATTTAAATGTTTCTATCATATCTCCTCTGTCTCGTCTTTTTTCCAAGCTGTACATGTTAAGATCATTAAGCCTTTCCTGGTAACTTTTCTCCTTCAAGCCGTACACCATTTTAGTAGCCCTTCTCTGAACTCTCTCTAAGATGTCTATATCCTTCTGGAGATACGGTCTCCAGTACTGCACACAGTACTCCAAGTGAGGTCTCACCAGTGCTCTGTACAGTGGCATGAGCACTTCCCTTTTCCTACTGCTAATACAGGCTCTCCCTACACAACCAAGCATTCTGCCAGCATTTCCAAGCATTCTGCCAGCATTTCCTGCTGCTCTATTACATTGACTACTTACCTTTAGATCCTCTGAAATAATAACCCCTAAATCCCAACCCTCAGATGTATCAAATATTCTATATTCAGCCCTTGGGTTTTTACGTCCCAAGTGCATTATCTTGCACTTATCCACATTAAAACTCAATTGCCACAGCTCCCACCATTTTTTTAGTTTACCTAAATCATTTGTCATTTGGCTGATCCCTCCAGGAACGTCAACCCTGTTGCAAATTTTTGTGTCATCAGCAAAAAGACATACTTTTCCATTAATACCTTCTGCAATATCACTAATAAAAATATTAAAGAGAATGGGTCCAAGTACTGACCCCTGAGGTACCCCACTGGTAACAAGACCTTGCGCCGAATAAACTCCATTTACCACAACCCTCTGTTGCCTGTCACTCAGCCACTGCCTAATCCATTCAACAATATTGGAATCCAAGCTCAAAGATTGCAATTTATTGATAAGCCTTCTATGCGGAACAGTATCAAAAGCCTTACTGAAATCTAAATAAGCAATGTCTACTGCACCACCCAGCGTCTATTATTTTTGTTACCCAATCAAAACAGTCAATAAGATTAGTTTGGCATGATCTCCCTGAGGTAAACCCATGTTGTTTCTGATCCTGTAATCTATGTGTTTTTAGATGTTCAACAATCCTTTCCTTTAACATGGTTTCCATTAATTTCCCCACTACTGACGTAAGACTAACTGGCCTATAGTTCCCCGATTCCTCCCTACTACCCTTCTTGTAAATGGGCACAACATTTGCTAATTTCCAGTCTTCTGGGACGACTCCCGTTAACGGTTTTGCTATTACACCACTGAGCTCTTTTAATAATTTAGGGTGGATCCCATAAGGCCCCATTGACTTGTCTTTACTTTAGACAGCTGCTGTAGAACCTCCTCCTCTGTAAACTCAAATATAAATATAACGTGACATTTACATATAATAAAGCTGTGGCCCTTTCCAGTTAAGAACGTGTTGTGTCGTTCTTTATATTTAAGGGGTATGGGTTGGGGAAAAGGTCCCAGGTTTAATCAGTCAAGCCGTCATTAGGAATCGTCCAGCACATGTAGCGCCATTACTCGACACTTTGCACTTTTTAATAGCTAAATAATCCACCTGGGAAATGGAAGTCGATTTGCTGATAAAGTCAAACCTGGTCACTGCTATGCCCTGTTTTGACAAAGGGGGACAGTGGATTCCCCGCAGTGAAGAATTATGGGGATCAGGTGATTGAATGACAGGGCATGATTATGAATTAAACCAAGTCGCATGTGGCAATGCAGGGAGTATCCACATGGTTTGTTTGGGCATGTAGAGGGGAGCACATAGGAGAAGGAAGCCATCCAGTAACCCGTGGTCATGGGCTCCCACAATCCTCTTTTTGCTGTGGCCTCATTCCACTCCCAGGATATTTTGTCTGGTCTCTTCATTCACCCAGTCCTCTTCCAATTCGGAGTCCCATCTTGGTGGACATCATGCTTGTTACGCATCCTGGTACCCCCAAGCTCGGGAACCTCCGTCTGGGTGCTCCTTTCTCCTGAACCCAGGAGATATTCGTACCCGCACAGAGTAGACGACACATAACTGTGAGAGGAGGCCTTGCAGAATGCTTTAATCAGAGGTTTTCAGTTACCCCTGCGTTACTCTATTCCAGATCCTCCCAACCCCCCCCCCATGACCTGGGCCCCAGACAAAGGAAAGCCTGGGAAAGGTAACTGTGACATCCAGTTCAAACCAGTTTCTGGTGGAGAGGGGGATGGGGTGGAAGCAGACAAAAGGCTAGATTGCAAGCTCTTGAGCAGGGTCCTCTTCCCCTGTTCTGTGTGTCCAGCTTGCATGCACAGGTTATCCTGTCTTATCCATTGCACAGCGCTATGGACTTGTTAGTGCTTTATAACAATGTGTAACATACAAATGCACACTTTGACAACAGCACAGCACATCAGATTCGACCCTATATAAAGAGACAATGAAATGTAAGGAAAAATAAATGCAAATAATTATTGGGGGTGGCCGTTCGGTCACAATGGTCCCCCCTTGATCAGCACTCCGGCAGACACAGCCAGACCCCGATGGGTCGGCTCGGGGAATGTCCAGTCCTACTCACAGTTAGCATTCAAGTTCAGTTTGTTGACTCATCCCATCAGCATTGCCGTTCTGCTTCCCGGGTCGATAGTGGATGGTGAAGTCAAAGGCTTGTAGGGTCAGGCTCCATCGCAATAGCCTGCCATTGTCTCCTGCAACTCTGTGAAGCCAGACCAATGGGTTGTGGACGGTGAGCAGGGAAAAAGGGCAGCCATAAAAGGTAGGACTGCAATTTCTTTAGGGCCCACACAACAGCGAGGCATTCCTTTTTGATGGCTGCATAACCAACCTCCCATGGCAGTAACCTTTGGCTCAAGAAGACCACAGGGTGCTCTTGTCCATCCTCGACAATTTGGCTCAGTAATGCCCTCAGTCCAAATGTAGAAACGTCTGTATGAACGAGAAAACATTTAGATGGATTGGGGCAGATAGCACAGGGGCATCAGTGAGATCACATGTCAAGGAACTGACGTAGCGCTCCAAACTCCAAGAGACTTTATGCTCAATTATATCGTGTGATTTTAAATATATTTTACATTGTTTGGTTTTAGTTTAAATTAGTTTAGTGTAAATTGCGTAGCTTTAGTTTTAAATGTGTTTTTGTGTAGCCAGTAAACAAGCTTTACTACTGTGTAATTTATGCAACAGGGCTTTTCCCCTTATCTGGCTGCATGTTTGATTCAAGAAGTCTGGGATAGTGTTTGGCTTTAATCTGATGTGTTAGAACAATAGATTATGTAAATGCTGTGTGAGCTAAAGGCTAAAGAATGTTTATTGTAAATATCTAACTGACATAATGCAATTATAGACTTTAGGTACATGTTCACCATTTGGTATGCAAATTATAACTGAAGAGGTGTAACGGTGGGCCCCTGCTTGGGCCATCGTGGTGGTTAGAAACAAGGAGTGAAGCCCTTAAGGCAGATGAGCTACTGACTGGACAGATAAATAAAACAGACTAGTTTCTCCAAAACCAAGGAGCACCAAAAAACAGAACTGAATTGCCACTAAGCTTTGAAGGTTTCAAGACCAACAAACAATTTAGGACACGCTCAGAAACAACCAATGTACAACAGTATATGAATTGTTCAGGCTGCAGGGCAGCCAACAAACTGACAGACTAGGCAATACAGGAACTAAACTCCACGTCAGGGCTACTCAGGAACCAGACTGACACAAGGGACAGGAGGGCCAGAAGAACTAAAGGAATGTTAAGCTGGGGTAGGTCCTTTAGTTGGCCTCTAACTAGGGAGAATACCTCACAAAGTAATAACAGAGCAGTGGAACAAGAGCGAGGGTAAACACAATATATACAGACAGACTAACTAAAGAGGTCCTTATATGCGGCCTCTGAGTATACTAAACTAAGACAGACAAGGTACATGAAACATAAACCATACAAGAATGGTCATACAGGCAGAGGTTGGCAACAGATCAGCATATTCAGTAGCAGGAGTGGGCAGAAGGGATAGTCAGAAATACAGCCGAGGTCAAAACCAGGATACCATGAAACAGGAATGCTTTGCAGCAACACAGGGAACATGAACCAAACAGAACCACCATGAAACTCCACAAACCGTCAATGAGGCTCTGTGCTGTTGGGAATATATAGGGCGTGGGACTGTGTGATTGGTCCATGTGACCCCAGACCAGGAGATCCTAACAGAACCCCAGATCAGCCCTAGACAGCACAGCCAGACACACCACAGGGAAAAAAAACAGGCATGAACCCTTCACCACCAGGGGGCAAGGCCGAGACATGACAAGAGGACCTGAAGGAAACCTACAGTGGTCTTGGAACCAACCAATCAGAACGGTTGGGATGGGTGGGAAGTTTGAATGTGCATTGCTGTATTTTGTATAAATATCCGGTGAAATCTTCCATAAAGAGAGAATCCTGTTGTAACATACAGCTCGCCTGGTGTCTCCTTCGACTACGCTACACTACACTCAACCTCAGAAGGCACAGAGCGGCCTTCTGGAAATGCAATGAGGCTCCAAGGCAGAGGTTCAGATCAAGCAGATCTGGAGCTGCAGATCAGGCTGCTCGAGGCACTGAGCTCCAAGCAACTCAGAGGCCGGGCTGATCTTGGAAAGGGGGTGTCTGGAGAGCCAGGGACAGGCGGAAGAGAACGGTTCTGTCACAGCACACTTTAGATGTTTGAAGGCTTCCTTGCACTCTGAGGCCCAGGCCACCTGACGGGGTAGGCTCTTTTTTGTCAGATCAGTGAGGGGCTTCGCTATGCTGCTATAATTGGGGACAAATTTCCTATAGTAGCCTGCCCTCCCAAGAAAAGCCATCACTTGGGTCTTAGTGCGGGGTGTGGGCCAGTTGACTATTGCCTCAACTTTTTCTGGCTCGGGAGGCTGCTTTCCCTGACCCATCCAGTGGCCCATGTATTGTCCCTCTGCCATACCAATGTGACACTTTTCTGGCTTTAAAGTCAGCCCAGCTAGACGGATCCTGTCTAGTACAGTTTTTATGTGGAGGAGATGCTCCTCCCATGTCGCGCTGTAGATGGCAATGTCATCCAAGTAGGCACCGACAAAGCCTTGGAGGCCATTGAGTAACCTGTCCACCATCCTCTGAAAGGTGGCCGGGACATTCTTCATCCCAAAAGGCATTACCTTAAATTGGTACAGGCCAAACGGGGTGATGTGATGAATGCCAATTTGGGAATGGCATCGGGAACCAGAGGGATCTGCCAGTATCCCTTACATAGGTTGATAGTGGTCAGATAATTCCCCCTAGCTATCTGGTCCAACAGCTCATCTACTCGCGGCATGGGGTAGGCATCGGTTACAGTCTTCTCATTTACAGGGTAATTCAAAGAGATTCGAAAAGTCACCGCACGTACAGTGACTTTTCATGCTCTTCAATTCGGTTTGTTTTGCCGATCCCATTTTGGTGACCCTGCGGTGTATTCAGCAAGCACCACAGGGTCCCCGAATTGCAGTGAAAAGCTGCCGCAAACCTGACGAAAACTAACCGCAAAACCCAGCGAATGCACGCCGAAAACCCTCAAACATCTGGATTAACCTGCCGAAAGCCACAGAAAAACCCGAACAGGAGCCGATCGCAGCCTTCGACACAGCAGAAGAGGCAGTGAATAAATTAGGAAAACAGTTTGTATGAATGATTGAAAAGTGAAACACTATTTGGAAAGAAACTACTGAGCGAAAATGTCTGAAATTTGCATATGAGGTCCAGGGAATGATAATAAAGAGGGCTGTTACAGAAAAAATAAGTAAACTTAAAAAAAATAAAAATAATCAGACTTTTAAAAAAAAATTCTGAAAAATGCTTAAAATATCCTAAAAAATCTATAAATAAAGAGACTCTTTGCTGCAGAATTTTATAATCAACGGTTTATTAGATATTGAATTAAAACGGGAATATTTTAAACATTGAAGCCTATGGGATTCTCCTGAATAAACCTGTCGAATGAAACCACCGAATGGCAGGGCATTAGGGGAACCTTTCACTGCTGGTTTTGGTTCTCTAAATAGCCGAAGCAGTGCTTTATGGGAATTTCACTGCCCTCGAACAGTCACCGAACAGGCACCGTATGTGCAGGCAATTCACCAGGATTTGGCGAATTGCCTGCTCTCTGGATAGCCGAATGGCCAAGAAAGGGAACCAAACGCTGATTTTCAGCCTTCGGTTACCTTTCTCACGCAATTCGGATCTCTTTGAATTACCCTGTTAGTCTCCTGTAATCCACACTGAACTGGGTAGTCCCATCCCGCTTGTGTACTAGGACTACAGGGGAGGCCGAGGGGCTGTCCGAGCCCTCAATGACTCCCAGGCGGAGCATCTCCTGAAAATCTTGCGCATCCCATCTCTAATCGACTCAGGGATGCAAAAAGGAGGTTGCCTCAGGGGGGGGCTGGCCCTGTGTTTCTACCTTGTGCAGGGCTAGCTCTGTGTAGCCCGGCTCCCCAGACAGGACTTCTTGTTTCCTGGGTAGCAGAGCCTGGGCTTGCTCTTTTTCCAGGTCGCTAATCGCTTCTTCTAGCTGTACAGATTCCACCTTGTCTGAGGGGGTTCCCTTCCCCAGGAGGTCGGGTAAGGGAAGCCCTCAGGGCCGCCTTCAGGGCATTACGCCACATGCTGCCGTAAGGGGCCTGGGCCACCGGGGCCCGGGGGGTCCCAGGCCCCCGTCGGCAGCGGCGTCACCCTTCTACAGCTCCAGTATCGATGAGTCCGAATCCGGAGCTGTGTCTCTGCTGCAGGAGCCGGAGGAGACACTGTGTCTCCTCCGGCTCCTGGCAGCTTCACTGGCTGGCTGGGCGGGGCCAAGCAGCGTGTGGGGGCCTCCCAAGCACGTTGCTTTGGCTCCGCCCCCTCCACTCAGTGAAGCTGCGCGCCTGAGATGGAGGGACCGGGAAGAAGAGCAGAAGAAAATAAGATTGAAGAAAAGGAGAAGAGTAGAAGACAGAAGAAAATATGATAGAAGAAAAGAAGACAACGGAGTGGTGAGCCAGGCCCAGCCTAGACCCAAGGCCCAGACCCCAAGGCCCAAAGCCAGGGCCCAGACCCCAAGGCCCAGACCCAGGGCCCAGACCCCAAGGCCCAAACCCAGGGCCCAGACCCCAGGCCCAGACCCCAAGGCCCAAACCCAAAAGGCGCAGACCCCAAGGCCCAGTCCAAGGCCCAGACCCAGACCCAAGGCCCAGGGCCCAGACCCCAAGGCCCAGACCCAGGGCCCAGACCCAAGGCCCAGACCCCAAGGCCCAGACCCCAAGGCCCAGACCCCAAGGCCCAGACCCCAAGGCCCAGACCCAGGGCCCAAACCCCAAGGCCCAGACCCAGGGCCCAAACCCCAAGGCCCAGACCCCAAGGCCCAGACCCCAAGGCCCAGACCCAAAAGGCCCAGTCCCCAAGGCCCAGACCCAGGGAACAGACCCCAAGGCCCAGACCCCAGGGCCCAGACCCCAGACCCTGGGCCCAGACCCCAAGGCCCAAACCCCAGACCCAGGGCCCAGACCCCAAGGCCCAGACCCCAAGGCCCCAAGGCCCAGACCCCAAGGCCCAGACTCCAAGGCCCAGACCCCAGGGCCCAGACCCCAGTCTCCAAGGCCCAGACCCAGGGCTCAGACCCCAAGGCCCAGACCCAGGGCCCAGACCCCAAGGCCCAGACCACCCGGCCCAGACCCAGGGCCCGGACCCCAAGGCCCAGACCCCAATGCCCAGACCCCGGGCCCAGACCCCAAGACCCAGGGCCCAGACCCCAGGGACCAGACCCCAGGGACCAGAGCCAAGACGCAGGGATCAGACCCCAAGGCCCAGACCCAGGGCCCAGGCCAGACCCAGGGTCCAGACCCCAGGGACCAGGCCCAGCCTAGACCCAGACCCCAGGGACCAGGCCCCAAGGCCCAACCCCAGGGACCAGACCCCAAGACCCAGGGACCAGACCCCAGGCCAGACTCAGACCCCAGGGACCAGACCCCAGGCCAGACTCAGACCCCAGGGACCAGACCCCAAGGCCCAGTCTCAGGGATCAGAGCCCAGACCCAGGGCCAGACCACACCCCAAGGCCCAGGGACCAGGCCCAGCCCAGACCCCAAGGCCCAGAGCACAGACCCCAAGGCCCAGGGCCCAGACCCCAAGGCCCAAACCAGACCCAGGTCCAGACCCAAAGGTCATCATATACAGCCCGTTACAGTGAGATTTATTGCCGTGGATTCTGTGATACGTTCATACACACCGCACATTACTGTGAGTTTTATTGCTGTGGATTTTGTGATACGCTCATACACACTGCACATTACTGGGAGTTTTATTGCTGTGGTGCTATGTTATGTCCTTTTTTTTTTTGAAGGGAGAAAAAAGCTGTTAGAGGTTGAGGGAGTGCCGGGGGCCCGGGGGGGGCCCATCGTGAGGTTTTGTAAGGGGCCCCATCATTTCTGATGGCTGCCCTGGAAGCCCTTCTAGATCTTCAGAGGCGGGGGCGCAGATGGCTGCCACCTCCTCAGGCCGCTCATGGCAGGATTTCAGCATGTTCACATGGAACATGCATCTGACCCTCTCATCAGTGCACGGAACCACAATGTATGTCGTGTCGTTCTTTTGTTCTACTACTCTCGATCTATACAGCTTCTCTGGGCAACTCATCTCTTCTCTTCCTATGGATTCCAATATCTCTCCTATCGGCTGTCTGACTTCCAGTTTCCTAAAGCTAAACATCACTAAAATTGAACTTCTCATCTTCCCTCCCTCTAAAACCTCAATTCCTGCCCCTATTTCCCTTCAGGTAAATGGTGCCACCCAGTGGCGGAAGTACCAGGGTCGCAGCGGTCGCAGTTGCAACCGGGCCCTGGCATTCCGCCACTGGAGGGGGGCCCGGCGCCGCCCGCCAGATTCCGTCAATCAGCGCCGGAATCTGGGAGCCACGCGCTGGCCGTCCCTCTCCCTGCGAGCGGCCGCTGACATGCAGCTTGGCCGCACATGTGGGATACGAACCACCTGACCAGCGCGCGAGACCTCTGTGTTGATCAGGTGGTTTCCGGCGAGCGGCCAAGACGCATGCTTCCAGCGGCCGCTCGCCTCAGAGGAACGGAACGCCGGCGGAGCCTGCCCGGGGCCAGCAGAGGTAAGAGCTGGGGGACCCAAATACCCATGAGCTGGGGCCCTATATATACCCATGAGCTGGGGGCCCTATATACCCATGAGCTGGGGGCCAATATATACCCATGAGCTGGGGGGCCCTATATATACCCATGAGCTGGGGGCCCTATATATACCCATGAGCTGGGGGCCCTATATACCCATGAGCTGGGGGCCCTATATACCCATGAGCTGGGGGCCAATATATACCCATGAGCTGGGGGCCTATATACCCATGAGCTGGGGGCCAATATATACCCATGAGAGCTGGGGGCCTATATACCCATGAGCTGGGGGCCAATATATACCCATGAGCTGGGGGCCTATATACCATGAGCTGGGGGCCAATATATACCCATGAGCTGGGGGCCTATATACCCATGAGCTGGGGGCCAATATATACCCATGAGAGCTGGGGGCCTATATACCCATGAGCTGGGGGGCCAATATATACCCATGAGCTGGGGGCCTATATACCCATGAGCTGGGGGCCTATATACCCATGAGCTGGGGGCCAATATATACCCATGAGAGCTGGGGGCCTATATACCCATGAGCTGGGGGGCCAATATATACCCATGAGAGCTGGGGCGCCCTATATATATCCATGAGAGCTGGGGGGCCCTATATATACCCATGAGAGCTGGGGGGCCCTATATATATCCATGAGAGCTGGGGGGCCCTATATATATCCATGTGAGCTGGAGGCCAATATATATCCATGAGAGCTGGGGGCAATACTATCTTTGTTTTATTTTGCAGTGAAAAATAAGTAAAAATACATAGATCTTTTTTTGGGGGCGGCCCTTCGTGGATTCTTGCACCGGGGCCCTCAGGTTTCTAGTTACGCCACTGGTGCCACCATAACTTCCACCTCTCAGGCTCATTGCCTCAGTGTCTCCTTGGACTCCAATCTATCCTTTACTCCTCACATTCAGTCTCCAACCAAATCCTGCTACTTCCTCCTATAAAACATTGCACGCGTCTGTCCCTGTCTTAATCAGGACTCTGCTACAATGCTTATCCAAGCTCTTATTATCTCCTGCTTTGACTACTGTAACCTCCTTCTCTTAAGAGGCCTTAAGAGATCCCGGATTCTCCCTCTGCAGTCTGAAAGTCATCCACTTTCAGATCTCAGGATTTTTAATGTGTTTCTGATGTGTACCCGGAGGAGCAATATCTCGATACCAATGGCCGGAATAATCCTTGGGATTTATGGCATATTAATCGAGGTCAGTAAAAGCCATCATGTTTTCCATCCTGAGTGATTGAATTTTCTATTTATTAAGAGGATGAACTGAAGTATCTAATCATGATAGGACATTAAATTAAAAGCGCCCCGTGTCTGCAAACGTCAGCAACATAAAGTCAGGCATGTACTGGCCATCGGGAGCACCGGGAGAATCCAGAGGGGCCGATGGGTCAGTGGGCCTGGCTGAGCCTGGGGGTGCTTTTTTTAAAAAAAAAACTTAGTCCAGTGTAGCGCTGTTTTAAAACCCTGTTGCTGTAATGTTCCGTTTTGGCCACCAGAGGGAGATAAGCGCATGTAAACTATACTGGACAATGGGACTACGTTTTCCAGCATGCTTTGGGGCAGAGAGAGGAAGTGGGTGGGGATGGAAGGGAGGACATCCTCAGCCTCGTGGAAGGAGAGCCAGTGTGAGCCGAGGAGTGAACCAAGTGAGACGCACGTGAGACTGTGAGCGATTGTAACCAGGCCGGAGAGCAGGCACTGCCTTGCCGACGCTGGGGATTGATATAGCGACTTGCCAGAGACCCAGTAATCCACCGCTGAGAGGTTTTACACAGACAAAGAGTTGCAGATTGGACCCCGAGTTAGGAGACCGCGATGATCCACTGGGAGTGCAGGTGGTAAGCTGTGAATCTTGTTGTAACGATGAACAAGCGAGAGAAGCGGATCCGGTGACACAGAGTCCCAGCACAATTCAGCGGAGAGACGTCCTGATCGGGCAGCGGAACAGATTGTCTGGCGGATGGGTGAGAGGCCTCCTAGGCCACAGTTAAAGTTTAAAGAAGCACGCTGCAGCACTGCTAAAATCTACAGGGCCCCAACGTGACTAGTCGAAGATTTATTTAAATACATTCACTGGCCAGTTGAAATATAGTACCCGGGTATCTGAGCTCACACACACACTTCTTGGGACATAACCTGCACGGGACTTACACTTCAGAAATGAAGGGGGTTAAACTTTTCTTTTACCGTTGCGCGTTTCCCGCATTACGAAATCCTGTTTCCATATACCGTGTTACTTTATCTATGCTGCTTTATTGAGACCAGTAAAGTATATATGATTTATAAAATCCACAACAGTGCTGGTGTATATTTATTCCCTAGTGCGGAGAGACTAACCCGAGGTTAAATTCAGCGGCTCCTCCGGGAGTGAGCACTACACCAGCACTTAGTATAATCAGGACTGGATAACACTAGTTTGGAATGTCAGCACTTGTTTCAAAGGTCTCAAGGATTTCTGCATTGCAGGGGTGGGTTAGGGGGGCTTCCTTGGACACTCACACATGGATTCTGGAGCTGGCTATGGCTTTATTGTGTGTAAAGGAGCGGAATCCACAGAGACTGTGAGGATTCGCTCCTCATTTTACTTACAGCTTCTCCTTCCAGTGACTGCCTTCCATTATCCCTTACCCCTGATAATGTCCATGGACTTGCCCATTCCCCCCCATATATGTCCCACTACACCCCCCTCCACCCCATATAACCTCCCCATATGCTTTGGAAATGCTAAAATGTATTTTTTCCTGCCAATAAAGCTTATTTTAATCCGATTTGATTTGACTTCCGGCTTCAGAGTTTGAAATCAGCAGCAGCCTTAGCACCACATGTTGCTACAAACCTCTCCTGTGCTGTGTGTGGTGTGCTGTGACCAGGAGCCATCCCCAAAATGTGAAAATACTTGAGATATTGACTAAACATGCCAAATCCCACCCTTATGTCTTATACCTCGGCACTGATGCGTCTCCCGAGAGCAGTATAGAGGTCAGACTCACAGCCAGGCATGCAGGGAGCCGTAAATCTGACAGATCCTCTCCCCTGCTCCCTTTCTATAGCCTATTAAGCCGGAGCTCCATGTGGCAGTGCTGTGCTTTCTCTATAGGAGCACTCAAGGGGTTAATTATCACAGGAGTCTGCAGAGCTCAGGAAAGTATTTGCTAATCAGCCATAGCCATGTAGCAGGGAGACATGTCCAAATTCTAGGTCAAAATAGCCAAACCAGAAAAATTCTCCCTTTTATCTCACTTTCCATATTGGCTATTTGGTCTAGATTGTTCATTCTCCTGGCAATTCTCAAGGTTTTCACCTCTCTCTGAATAACCCTGTATGTCACAGTTCTGAGCCCCTTCTTAGAAGTGTACCCGAATTTCATTTTATTAAAGTATGTTTTAATATTTATCATACGATTTATTTTTTATAAAATAATTTAAATTAGAATATTGATTAAATTAAGTATATTTTAACCCCTTAAGGACCCAGGACGTACCATGTACGTCATTGCAGCGGGTCTCTTTTAGACCCGCTGACGTACATGGAACGTCCTGCGGTTTTTTGAGCGCTGGAAGCGATCGGATCGCTTCCAGCTGCTCTGAGTATATTGCAGGGATGCCTCGACATCGAGGCATCCTTGCAATATGCTTACCTGCCGCCGGTCCGATAAGTGATCGCTCCCCCCAAGCGATCACTTCCGGTAGCAGCAGGAAGTACTGAGTGCCACGAGGTATCGTGGCACTCAGTACAAAACGATCACATGAGTGATCAGGTGCTCTGCTGGGTGCCTCGAGGGATCAAGGCACCCAGCAGAGTAAAAAAAAGTGTAAAAAAAGTAAAAAAAAGTAAAATAAAAATCAATAAAAATGAATAAAATAAAATAAACTGACAGCCAAGATGGCGCTGCCCTTCTAAGGGTAGGGTCATCTTGGGGCTGAGTGGGATGTTCCTAGCCTGCCTCAGAGAGGCAGGCTAGCAACATCCAATCAGAAGTAAAAAAAAATCAAAATAAAATTTCTAATTTGTCAGGTCAGGTCAATATTTTGTAAATATTGGCTCTGACCTCTGTGATTCTCCCTCCCTCTCCTCACTTGTGTTTTGGTGAGCGAGAGAGATCAGATTTGACAGGTTAGAGATTTTAGTGAGATTAGAAAAATTGAGGCAGATTTAGAGAGATTTTAGGGAGATTTAGAAGAATTGAGGCAGGTTTAGAGTGATTTAGAGAGATTTAGGTGTTTATTTGTATTTTCTTGTGAAACCCAACGGTTCTTCTAAGAACCAACAATCCGCTTATTATATATAATAATTATAAAATTTTATAATCTATTATATATAATGTCTGAGAGGGTGTACAACGCCGAGGAGGCATATGCCATCCTGGCGTCAGAATCTGAGGCATCTGCGTCAGACTCCGACCCTGATTTCGACCCCGCCAACTGCTCAGAGACGTCGCTAGATACATCATCTACGCTGGCTGATGTATCTAGTGATGTTTCTGATGCAGATCCTGGGTCACCACCTGCCAGCAGGAGACGCACAGCTCCAGCTGAGGAGTGGGTAGTGCCTCATCGCCAGAGGCCAGATATCCCTCCTTTCACGGCAAATCCTGGCATCAATATTGATGTTGCAGGATTTACCGCCACACAGTTTTTGCAGGTGTTTATGGGGAATGATTTGTTGGGCCACATCGTGGCCCAATCAAATCTGTATGCCCATCAGCATTGTGCTGCGAAGCCAGACTCCTACTTGGCAAGGCAGCAATGGACCCCGCTAGATGTGCCAGAATTTCTGAAATTCTGGGCACTTACTATGCTGATGGGCATCATAAAGAAGCCCTCAATTCGCTCCTACTGGAGCAGTAGCCCCATCTGCTCTACCCCCATTTACCCCCAATCAATGTCACGTAGAAGGTATGAAAACATTTTGCGTTTCATGCACTTCAGTGACAACAGCCTGTGCCCTCCTAGAGAGCATCCCCAGTTTGACAGGCTGTATAAAATCCGCCCCCTGATTACCCACTTCGCCGCCAGGTTTGCAGAGGCTTATACACCTGGAAGGAATATCTGCGTGGATGAATCCCTAATGAAATACAAGGGAAGGCTGGGATTCAAGCAGTATATTCCTTCCAAACGCTCCAGGTATGGAGTGAAGGTGTATAAGCTCTGTGACAGCGAGAGTGGGTATACTCAGGCCTTCTGGGTGTACGAGGGAAAGGATAGTAGCCTTGACCCTCCAGGTTGCCCAGAACACATGGGAACCAGTGGCAAGATTGTGTGGGACCTACTTTTTCCCCTGATGAACAAAGGGTACCACATGTATGTTGATAATTTTTATACAAGTGTCCCTTTGTTCAAGCTGCTGTATTGTTTTGATACAGCAGCATGCGGTACTGTTCGCAAGAACCGCGTAGGTTTCCCAGCACAGCTTGTCCGCGCCCGGTTAAAAAGGGGGGAGGCCTCAGCTCTGCGCCAAGAGGAGCTGTTGGCGGTCAAGTACAGAGACAAGAAGGATGTATACCTTCTATCCACCATCCACACTGAGAGGTCTGTGGAGGTCTCTGTACATGGCAGAGCTGAGCGCATCAGGAAGCCAGTGTGCATCAAAGCCTATAACCGGCATATGGGTGGGGTTGATCTGGCAGATCAGCTGCTCCAGCCCTACCAGATTATGCGGAAGTCAAGGGCCTGGTACAAAAAGGTTGCAATTTACCTGATGCAAATTGCACCAAAAAAGGTGCAGGGTGTGTTTCAAGAGGGGGCAAAGGAGAGACACAATCTTTTACTGCCCAGAATGCCCTGGACAACCCGGTCTGTGTCTTGGGGACTGTTTCAAGCTATATCACACTGTGCGTGATCTGATTTTTTTTTTTTTCCTTTCTAGTTTTTCTCACACTCCAGTTAGTTAGTTCAGTTTAGTTTTTTTTTTCTTTTACTGCACCAGACTTTTACATTTTATTCGTACATTTTTATGTTCTACAATTGGTGCTGTATTTTGCCAAAATCTTTGCACACCTATGCATGGGGGGCATGGGTGTACTCAGGAGACCTTGCAGAAAACAACCTGGAGAGTTTTCATGCAGTAACAAACAACAGTGTCTCCTAAATCACAGTCCAAATCTAATGTGGGCGTAAAAATAAAACATTGAAAAATTACCGCCACACACCTTCAAATGTTTTGGGCTAAAACCGTTGCATCCATGGCATCAAAGCACTCCATATGCAATACCTTGGGGTGTCAACATAACAAATATAAACAATTTTCGGGCAATAATTCAAACTGGGGTATGCGGTAGACCCAAAACCAAAGATAGGCCTAGCTGAAGAAATAATCTCAATTTCAACTCTAATGACAAAGTCATAAAAATTGTATTTGAACCTTCCCAAAATCCTGGCAAACCTATGCATGGGGGGCATGGGTGTACTCAGGAGACCTTGCAGAAAACAACCTGGAGAGTTTTCATGCAGTAACCGACAACAGTGTCTCCTAAATCACAGTCCAAAACTGATGTGGGTGTGAAAATGAAAAATGACCACCAAACAGTATCCAATTTGTTTGGAGCAAACGGTTGCATCCATAGCATAAAAACACTCCATTTACAATACTTTGGGGTGTTAGCTTACCAAATATATGCACGTTCATAAAACTGGGGTATGTAAAAAGGCCCCTAAAAAGAAGATAAGCAAAGAAGATACTGTATGTCAAATTAGAAAATTGACAAGCACATGTCAAAGATTGGCGTAGCACCCCAAAAACAACAGAACAAATCTATATATGGGTGGTATCACTTTACTCAGAAGATGTTGCTGAACATATTTTGGGGTGTTTTTTGGCAGTAACCCATAACTGGATTTGACAATTCATGCCTAAAGTACAATGTGTGTGAAAAAATAACCCAAAAAGGACTACCTGAAAGTTTGACATAGAGCTAGTGCATGGAAAGTGTTAAAATACAACTCTTTGAAGCACCCTAGGGTGTGCCCTTTCTAAAAATATATGGTTTGATGGGGGTAAATTACTTTGGCCGGCTTCAAAAATGTCCCAAATAGGACATGGGTGCATGATGACGAAATGTGAAAATTCCAAGTTGGAAAACTGAAATGCGCACCCCCCCAAATAAGGCCTATTAGCCCCCAAATGACCCGACATACCTATACATGGGTGGTATCAATTTACTCAGAAGATGTTGCTGAACATATTTTGGGGTGCTCTTTGGCAGTAAACCTTAAAGTTCACAGTACATGTATTCTTAAATTGCGTTCAAAAAAAAAAAAAAATCAAAAATTTTTTTTTTCTCAAACCTTGGCATAGATTTGTGGTAAAATGGTTTGCATGGAAAGAGTCAAAATACCCCAAGTTTAATACCTTGATTTGTGTACTTTAAAAAAATATGTATATGTGGAGGGTTATTCAGGAATTAGTGACAGATATCAGTGTTACAATGTCACTAGCACTAGTTTTGAAAATAAACTCTTTGGAAATGGCAAAGTGCTACTTGCACTTATTGTTGCATAAAATAAGGAAAAAAGCGAGGAATATGTAAACGTTGGGTATTGCTAAACTCAGGACTAAATTTAGAAACTACTAAGGAATTAATTTTTTTTGACGGTTGTTGATACATAAGAAATTTTGGGGGTCAAAGTTCGAAAAAGTGGTGTTTTTTCAATTTTTTTGTCATATTTCACAATAATTTTTTATAGTAAATTATATGAAATGATGAAAAAAATGGTATCTTTATAAAGTCCATTTAATGTGGGCCGGTCTGGATGAAGTCCAGGACTGTTTTTTTGTCCCAGTCCAGCCCTGCATAAAGTCATTTATTTGCTCAGCCCGTGTGGTCGCAGAGCATGAAGGACACGTCTGTCTGCTGATATTCCACTCAGAGCAGGGAATTAAATGTTCCTCCTGTGATTTCAGTGTGTGGCAAGCTGAGCTTCACTGAGAGCATTAATCTCTCCACGAGTTGGACACCTGAGGGCAGGAGCGACCTGCTGAACCGACGACTTCGAGCTGCACAACCTGTATGCGGAGACACCGCGTCATATCTTCTTACCGTATCCGGTGCTCGGTTTCACTGGCCATTGAATCCGTGATGATGGAGGATGGTACTATACATGCACCCAGGGCTGATGCTACAATGTGCTCATATCGTGTTTCTTACTGTATGGAAATGTCCACAGGACATGACCGGCGTTCAGGCATTGCACGTCTTTCTTTCATCACCAGAAACATATGAATAATGCAGAGACCCAGGGCTTCATCCTTCTTCCACCAAGAATAACAGCAAAACGTCAAGTGGATCAAATGGACGCTGGGAGGAAAGTCAAGGCTAATGTTTAATTGGTTCTTGGCTAACGTTTAGGTCATGGCTAGGGATGAGCTGTTTGGTTCGATCTGTTCAGAATTCGCATTGAACATCGGCCGTTCGACAGTTCGAGAACTTCAAACTTTTTGGGACGTTCGCCAAATGTTCTAAAATAATTTTTTTGGAAAAAGCTATAAAAAATGCTTAAAAAAATACTAAAAAAATCTATACTATAAAAGAGTAAGCCTTCAAGTGTCCGTCGCCAAAAGCGGTCTGCGCATGCGCGACGGACATTTGAAAGTGGCCGTTAAAACAAACAGGTAGCTGCGCGTGTCGGCCGCCTGCAAAAAAAAAAAATCGGCACGAATCGCGCGCAGCTACCCGTGTGTTTAGACGCCGCAAGCCCCGATCCTCCAGCGGTGACCGTCCTCCGGCTGTCGTGGCCTGCATCCAGGCTCAGGCGAGCCCCCGGCTTGGTTTGGGCCTACAGGCCGAGCCGGGGACTCGCCTAAGCCTAGAGGCCGGCCGAGCAGCCAGCGACAGCCGGAGGACGGTCACCGCTGGAGCTCCGGGCCGAAGTTCCCATAACATACTCCCCTAAATCGGCCCTGAGCTCCAGCGGTGACCTCCTCCGGCCGAGCAGGCTGCTAGGCCGGCCTCCAGGCTCAGGCGAGCCCCCGGCTTGGTTTGGGCCTACAGGCCCAGCCGAGCCGGGGACTCGCCTAAGCCTAGAGGCCAGCCGAGCAGCCAGCTACAGCCGGAGGACGGTCACCGGTGGAGCTCCGGGCCGAAGTTCCCAAAACATACTCCCCTAAATCGGCCCTGAGCTCCAGCGGTGACCTCCTCCGGCCGAGCAGGCTGCTAGGCCGGCCTCCAGGCTCAGGCGAGCCCCCGGCTCGGCTTGGGCCTACAGGCCCAGCCGAGCCGGGGACTCGCCTAAGCCTAGAGGCCGGCCGAGCAGCCAGCGACAGCCGGAGGACGGTCACCGCTGGAGCTCAGGGCCGAAGTTCCCAAAACATACTCCCCTAAATCGGCCCTGAGCTCCAGCGGTGACCGTCCTCCGGCCGAGCAGGCTGCTAGGCCAGCCTCCAGGCTCAGGCGAGCCCCCGGCTTGGTTTGGGCCTACAGGCCCAGCCGAGCCGGGGACTCGCCTAAGCCTAGAGGCCGGCCGAGCAGCCAGCGACAGCCGGATGACGGTCACCGCTGGAGCTCAGGACCAAAGTTCCCAAAACATACTCCCCTAAATCGGCCCTGAGCTCCAGCGGTGACCTCCTCCGGCCGAGCAGGCTGCTAGGCCAGCCTCCAGGCTCAGGCGAGCCCCCGGGGACTCGCCTAAGCCTGGAGGCCGGCCTAGCAGCCTGCGACAGCCAGAGGACAGCCACCGGTGGAGCTCCGGGCCAATGTAAGAGGATGTTGCCTACACATACTCACCGACATCGGCCCTTAGCTCCTCCAGCGATGGCGGTCCCGCTTCCAGCGTCCTCTCTCTCTCCGTTGGACGCCGGTATGACGTCACGAAAGCCTTGGACCCCGGGTCAAAATGCCGGGGTCAAAGGCTTTCGTTACATCATGCCAGCGACCAACGAAGAGAGAGAGGAAGCGGGACCGCCATCGCTGGAGGAGCTAAGGGCCGATGTCGGTGAGTATGTGTAGGCAACATCCCCCTACATTGGCCCGGAGCTCCAGCGGTGGCTGTCGCAGGCAACTCGGCCGGCCTCCAGGCTTAGGCGAGCCCCCGGCTCGGCTGGGCCTGTAGGCCCAAGCCAAGCCGGGGGCTCGCCTGAGCCTGGAGGCCGGCCGAGCAGCCTGCGACAGCTGGAGGACAGTCACCGCTGGAGCTCAGGGCTAATGTAGGTGAGTATGTGCTCTCCACACCCACCCTGCTTGCTCGGCCGGTATCCAAGGTTAGGCGAGCCCCCGGCTTGGCGTTGGCCTAGAGGCCCGGCTCGACAGGTCCTCTAGGCCCAAGCCAAGCCAAGCCGGGGGCTCACCTAAGCTTGGTAACCGGCCGAGCAAGCAGGGTGGGTGTGGAGAGCATATACTCCCCTACATCGGCCTCGAGTCCTCCACCGGTCCACACATACTCACCGACATCGGCCCTTAGCTCCTCCAGCGATGGCGGTCCCGCTTCCAGCGTCCTCTCTCTCTTCGTTGGTCGCCGGTATGACGTCACGAAAGCCTTTGACCCCGGGTCAAAATGCCGGGGTCAAAGGCTTTCGTTACATCATGCCGGCGACCAACGAAGAGAGAGAGGAAGCGGGACCGCCATCGCTGGAGGAGCTAAGGGCCGATGTCGGCGAGTATGTGTAGGCAACATCCCCCTACATTGGCCCGGAGCTCCAGCGGTGGCTGTCGCAGGCAGCTCGGCCGGCCTCCAGGCTTAGGCGAGCCCCCGGCTCGGCTGGGCCTGTAGGCCCAAGCCAAGCCGGGGGCTCGCCTGAGCCTGGAGGCCGGCCGAGCAGCCTGCGACAGCCGGAGGACGGTCACCGCTGGAGCTCAGGGCCGAAGTTGCCAAAACATACTCCCCTACATTGGCCCTGAGCTCCAGTGGTGACCTCCTCCGGCTGTCGCTGGCTGCTAGGCCGGCCTCCAGGCTCAGGCGAGCCCCCGGCTTGGCTCGGGCCTACAGGCCCAGCCGAGCCGGGGACTCGCCTAAGCCTAGAGGCCGGCCGAGCAGCCAGCGACAGCCGGAGGACGGTCACCGCTGGAGCTCAGGGCCAATGTAGGAGGATGTTGCCTACACATACTCACCTACATCGGCCCTTAGCTCCTCCAGCGATGGCGGTCCCGCTTCCAGCGTCCTCTGTGTCTCCGTTGGTCGTCGGTATGACGTCACGAAAGCCTTTGACCCTGGGTCAAAGGCTTTTGTGATGTCATACCGGTGACCAACAGAGAGAGGACACTGGAAGCGGGACTGTCATCGCTGGAGGGCCGATGTAGGTGAGTATGTGCTCTCCACACCCACCCTGCTTGCTCGGCCGGTATCCAAGCTTAGGCGAGCCCCCGGCTTGGCCTGGGCTTAGAGGCCCAGCTGAGCCGGGGACTCACCTAAGCATGGAGGCCGGCCGAATTGCCTGCTCGGGCGTCCTCCAGGCTCAGGCGAGTCCACGGCTCGGCTGGGCCTGGATGCCGGCCATACACACACACACTGTAAAAAACATATATGTGTGTATATATATCCACATGGGGTTACAGTGTGTGTGTGTGTGTGTGTGTGTGTGTGTGTGTGTGTGTATAATATATATATATATATATATATATATATATATATATATGGACTGCGCATGCGCGCAGCCCACGGGGTGCTGTGGCGGTTGGATGCGCGCGCAGCCGAGTGCGCGCGCGCCACCCGCCGCAGCACGCCCAAAGCGTCCTACGGAGGTTTACTGCGCGCGCATCCAACCTCCGTTGGACGCTTTGGGCGTGCTGCGGCAGGTGGCGCGCGCGCATCCAACCGCAACAGCCTGTTACGGAGGTTGCCACGCGCCTGAGCCCAGCGCCTGAGCCCAGCGCCTGAGCGCAGAGCCCAGCGCCTGAGCTCAGAGCCCAGCGCCTGAGCGCAGAGCCCAGCGCCTGAGCCCAGCGCCTGAGCGCAGAGCCCAGCGCCTGAGCCCAGTGCCTGAGCGCAGAGCCCAGCGCCTGAGCCCAGCGCCTGAGCGCAGAGCCCAGCGCCTGAGCGCAGAGCAGAGCGCCTGAGCCCAGTACCTGAACACAGCTCAGCGCCGAGTGCAGAGCACAGAGCAGAGCACCAAGCAGAGCACAATAGATGGCACAGAGCAGAGCACAACCCATTAAAGGCACAGAGCCGAGCACAATAAACGCCACAGAGCCGAGCACAATAAACGCCACAGAGCCGAGCACAATAAACGCCACAGAGCCGAGCACAATAAACGCCACAGAGCCGAGCACGAAAAAACGCCACAGAGCCAAGCACAATAGACGCCACAGAGCCGAGCAAAGCACAATAAACGGCACAGCCAATCACAGCACAATAAACGGCGCCAAGCACAGAACCAAGCACAACACAATAAACGGCGCAGAGCACAATAAAAAGCAGAGCACAATATACGGCACGGAGCAGAGCACAGAGCCGAGCAAAACAGAATAAACGCCACAGAGCCAAGCACAATAAACTCCACAGAGCCGAGCACAGTACAATAGACGGCACAGAGCCGAGCACAGAGCCAAACACAGCACAATAAACGGCACCGAACCAAGCACAACGCACCACACTTATCAATAGACTGCCCTCTGGGCAGGCTTTACACCTAGTCTAGAAATAAAAAGACTCTTTACTGCAGAATATTAAAAGCAACGGTTTATTAGATATTGAATTAAAACAGGAATATTTTTAACATTGAAGCCTATGGGATAAAACATTCTTGTTACTAAAACATCAGGCAGACACGGCCCTCTAATCAGGCACTGTAGAGGGCAGCCTGCAGGGGCCTCCCAAGGATCCCCTTGAGGAGCATGCGGCCGCCGGATGACAGAGCTGCGACTGTGCGGGCTAGCCGCCCGGGTGCATGTGGCAGAGACAGGCAGCGCAGGGAGGGAACCACTGCACCTGCAGCCACAGCAGACCCCCCCCCCACAACCAGGATCCAGGGAGCCCCCACTGACCACCAGGCTAAGGTAAGGTGACACATTTCTAAAATAATTATATCCGAGGACATTTTTAAATGTCCCCGGGAACATAAAATAAAACCTTTTTTTCTTTCTCTACCTGGCTGAATGTATTTAATTATATATATTAGATACATTCAGCCAGGTAGAGGGGGGTGGCATGTGGGCTGCGCGGGGTCTCAGGCAGTGGTTTGTTTTTTTTGTGAGTATATTTTTAGCAAATTTATAGGGGAAGGTAAAGGCAGGTATGATATATATATATAGATAAGATATATATCTATATTCTTATAAATATATGTAGCGCTGCTTTAAAAAAAACTGTATTCTGGTGCATTGAACTACTGCTGCCACCAGAGGGAGACATTGTGGAATATGCTGGACAGAGCGGACTCCATCTCCCATCACCCTTTGAGCGGGGACAGAAAGTGGGTGGTACAGGAGGAGGATAGACTGGGGAGCCTCATATTTGGCGCGCGTAGAGTGAGCGGAGCAGTGAAAGGTGGAGGACGCACGTTGGAGCTGTCAGGGATTGCAACCAGGCCAGAGTACAGACGCTGTCTTACTGGTGCTGGAGATCGGGACAGTAATCGTGTTGGGACCTACCTGCGCAGCGCTGAGAGGTCTGGAGGACAAGCTGGTTCCGGCAGGACCCCGCGTTAGGAGGCCACGCCAATCGATTGGGAGTGCAGGCGGCAGATCGTTTGTTCCAGTTGCGGAGATTTGGCAAGCAGGGAGCAGATTCAGTGGCACGGAGTCACAACAAATGTTTCTATAAATCCTAGAAATCCGCCACTTCACGGGCAGGTTATGGGGACCTCCTAGGCACGATATTTGAAGGAATTTTTTGTTTTTATTCTTAACCTTTATTTCATGGAAAACTCACTGTCCCTTTAAAAACTTTTTTTTAACTTTTTGTCCTTGTTTCCTGTCCCCCAGGGCAGTACCCGGACCCCCATACACCTTTTATGGAAAATATCTTGCATATATGCCCTCTTGGAGGGCACTCTAAAAATCGAACTTTCGAGTCCCATTGACTTGCATTGAGTTCGGTTCGTGTTCGAGTTCGAAATCGAACTTTTGAAAAGTTCGAATGCGAACCGAACATGGGGGTGTTCGGCTCATCACTAGTCATGGCCAGAATTTAAGGAAATGGGGACAGCGCTTCAACTTAAAAGGATGCAGTGTATAAGTAATGTGGTAAATATGGAATAATGCTCACAAGCAATGGTAAGTCCCTTGAGGATTAGGTGGGGACTAAATCAAAGTCTTCAAAATAGGAGGACCTCAAAAAAAAATACAGATAATGGTACAGTATTGCACAGAATATACTGCTATAGTAAGGTTGTATATTCACTACTCACACTTTACGAGAGCTGCTAACTCTCATATGTAGACCTCACAGGTGTTCAGGGCCAACCTGTTCGCCTCATACTCCCGTACTCAGACCAAATAGAATTGAATCTCCAGCAGAAATATTCCAGGGTAGCCGCGTGTGTAAACCTCAGTATAAGAACAAAGGTAACATAAAGGCCAGATACGCTGGAATTTAGGGATATGGCCAGAATTTAGGTCACAGAATCTGGTAACCCTGATTTCTTTTATGAACATTATGGGATAGGCCCCGAGAGCTTTCCAAACTCCAGCAGCAGTGTATATGGTCTTCATTGTCCCATTTGTATGAGGTCTCAATGAGGTGTTCTTAATAACCAACAGCAGGGATTTGGGGGAAAAATGCGGAAAAGCAGATTTCAAATTCATGTTTTGTAATGATTTCCAGTACCATTATGGTTGGGTGCATGAGTGGAGGGGGACGGATGTGTCTGGTACTATAACCACATGTAATGCCCCACTGCCATGTGATTACATAACATCAGACCTGGAGTTTGTTGAGACAAATGGTACAATGAGTAAAAATGACACAAAACAAAGGGTCTTCCTGCTAGCGTATAACCACATACTTTATCAGGATTAATTCACATGTCTTTGGCTTCTGTACACTTCACAATGACCTAAACCAGATTAGATCTGAAACACTCTCCTTGTTTCCCCGTGGTATTTTACCTTGGTTTCCCATGGAGAAGATTGGTAACTGTGAGAACGTTCTTCACTCTTTGGACTTTTCATCAGTATCTGCTGAGTCTTCCAGGGATATCGGCAGGACATGCGGTTTTACGATGCTGAATACTGGTATGCATACTGCTCTGGTAATCTGAAGGCCCCCCCACAAGCCTCACGGTGACCGTCGTGTGGGGACAACACTTGGTTGACGTGTGCCTCAAGCTGGTCATCTGAACAGCTGATACTGCCAGCCAGTATGTTGCCATGACAAGCCATGCTGAAAAACAACAAGGCGGAAGCAGAGAATGTAATCGCCTTTGGGACAGATCCATCAACAACGTTAAGAATTTACTTAATTTGGGAAGATTTTCTCACTCTTGGACGGCCATTCGGTGGCATCAATGAGGCAATGGTATTAATGCTCATGTAATCTACAATCCTGGAAAACTCAGCATATGAAATGTGCTTCCCTTTTCATGCAGTAATATACAGGAGAGAAAGGGGGGTGTGAGGGTCCTGAGAACGAGCAAAAGCACTAGTGGCTGCTCTGCGGTAGGGGCCCGCTCAGGTCTCACAAGGTTTTAGCTTGTGCCATTACAGGGATGAATGCTCCATATGCAAATCAGCTGCTCTCACCCAAAAAGGGTGGCCAGTACTGATTGCCAAGGACATCATCCCTGCACGAGAGGTGCAGCAACCCCCGACAAACGTTTCGGCCTTGTTAGGCCTCGTCAGGAGGGTATAGCTGACACCACTTTAGGCACATCTAGCAAGGGGTCCACGTCTGGATGACCCTGTATACGTCAGGGGTTGCTGCACCTCTCGTGCAGGGATGACGTTCTTGGCAATCAGTACTGGTCGCCCTTTTTGGGTGAGAGCAGGCTGATTTGCATATGGAGCATTCATCCCTGTAATGGCACAAGCTAAAACCTTGTGAGACCTGAGCGGCCCCCACCGTAGAGCAGGCCACTAGTGCTGTTGCTCGTCCTGAGGATCCTCACACCCCCCCTTTTCTCACTATAAGTATACAGGGTCATCCAGACGTGGACCCCTTGCTTGATGTGCCTAGAGGGGTGTCAGCTATACCCTCCTGACGAGGCCCAAGAAGGCCGAAACGATCGTCGGGGGTTGCTGCACCTCTCGTGCAGGGATGACATCCTTGGCAGTCAGCACTGGCCACCCTTTTTGGGTGAGAGCAGACTGATTTACATATGGAGCATTCATCCCTGTAATGGCACAAGCTAAAACCTTGTGAGACCTGAGCGGGCCCACCGCAGAGCAGCCACTAGTGCTGTTACTCGTCCTCAGAAACCTCACACCCCCCCTTTTCTCAGTAATATACAGGAACATACCATCTCAAATGCACAGGAGCAGCACTGTCAGGCAACACGTCTGTCCATCCATGCTGCCGTCAAGCTCACGGTGATACTGACTGCACAGAAGTCTTAGTCTAAGTCGGTCAGTCCCAGGAGCCGGCCAGCTGCTCATCACAGGGACAGGACCTGTGGAACGGACAGGCCCGACACTGCTGCTCATTGGAGGGAGAGTGAGCATGAGGACACACCGCTCAGGCCCCCACACAGTGAGGTAAAATGACAGGTAATGCCCTTGGCCTCTAAAACTGTCCAATGAAAGTGCACCAGGACCAGTTGTGGTTTGTCATTGGCCCACACCTCAGGACCAGGACCAGAGAGGGAAGTCAGACACGCCAGTAATCAGGACCAGAGAGGGAAGACCTAAACGCCAGGATTCGGTATGCAAGTAATACAAGACAAAAGGCAGCCAAAGGAATAGTCAGAAAATGGAGCCAAGGTACACACTGAATCACGAAGAACAAGGGTTAATGCCAGGAGAGTATTCAGAAAAAAAGCCAGAGTCAATCCACAGAGTGTCAGTATCAAGGTAAACAAGAACGCACTGAACAGGTGTAAACCACGTCTGGGTAATGAGACCAACTCACCGCTCGTTTATTAAATCTGGTGGGCGTCGCATCATCACATCGCTCCCCGCCCAGTGGTGCATTTAGGTTTTGTGTTGCCCTAGGCCTGACTAAACTCGTGACCCCCTAAGTTAAATTTGACACGCCCCTTCCTGTCAAGGTCACACCTCTTCCTGGTTAAACACCGCCCTTCCTCTTTAGGCTCCACCTTTTCCTCTTAGAGCTCCACCTTTTCCTCTCTGTATATTAAAAGTGGATACCAAGCGCCTACTTGTATATTTTGTATACCATTTCAAATGTATCTATTGAAAAATAAAATTATGAAATGTTTAAATTCAATCATTTTTACAAAGATCAGACACGCATGTCAAGTAAACGGGATCACAGTCACTCTAATTGGTTGAACAATAAAACCCACAGAAATGTGCACTGTGTGAGCGTATCACAGAGCTGCACAGCAATAAAACACAGAAATGTGCACTGTGTGAGCGTATCACAGAGCTGCACAGCAATAAAACCCACAGAGATGTGCAGTGTGTATGAGCGTATCACAGAATCCAGTCCCCAACGTTAACGGTCACACAAGTGACACTAACGTTAGCGTCAAGAATGTAAAACGGCCCAAAGTGTTTAATGGCGGCGTGTTTTGCTCAGGTTGCTGACAGATTCTGTTACAGAGTAACATAAATATTCAGAACCGGAATGAGCCGCTGCTTTGCAGGTGAAGTGTCCACGGGGCGGGTAGGGGGCTCCAGATAATGGCAAGAGGGCAATTAAAAATGGCTTTGTAATTTCGGGTAAATTGCTGCCCCGGTAATGAAACATTTGTGGGTGAATGGATTCCCCTTTGTGACACTGGGAAGAGATTAGCCTGAAGTCAGAGACCCTGTCGCTTATTGTATACAGGAAAGCTGTTTTATATATGTGCAGTGGGAGAAAATGCCCGCCGTGTGTCTAAACAGGATTAAAGGTACCTGCTGCTACAACTATTTCTACCAAATATAAGAATGAATGCCACCTGCACCCCCTCCCGCTCTGTTTAATTATGGCTGGAGCAGCGCTCGGATTCCTTGGTGTGGGGGCAGGGCGAGGCGCATTGGTTATTCTGTATCAGTGGGAAATCCAAACACACAATAAAGAACCTTTGAATTCCTCAGACAAATTCCCAGCAATTCTGGTTTCCAGGGGATAAAAAAAAAAAAAACAACCCTCTTTAATGTCAAAATCCTGGCAGGACGATAATCTCCAACCCTACAAAACGGGGGGGGGGGGGGGGCGTTGTGCGCTTTGCCAAGTTTACCATCAATCTATGCTGCGAGAAACACCGGAAGCAAAGCGCGAGAACCTGCATAATGATTTTTACCCTAAGTACTGTCTGTACAGCACCGGCACCGGAGCATGTCGAAACCCAACCGGTACTCAGGCAGCAAAATGGGGAATCCATTGAAATGATGGTCCAAGCCGCGGGGGGGGGGGACCGAACTCTTAGAATAAAAAACAAGAGGTGCCGTCACCTGCCGCCAGCAGAATCTCAGAAACCGGCAAAATCCACCCGACGCCTTACTATTAAAAGGAATCTATAACAGTAAAACATTAACCTCTCCTGTTTTAACCATTTAGTTTCTATTATGAGTGTTATGTTTTGTTTATATGCAACTCTATGATTTAGCTCTATGGTACTTGTTTCCTGTGATGCGTTTCCTGTGCTGTTCTGTGGGTTCTCTTCTAAGAACATGACTTCTGTTCACTAATGGCTTGCACTGTCATTATTACCCACATAAAACATGGTGTCAGAATCTCTTGAATCTGCGCTGCTTCTTCTCATGGGACGCTGAAAGCTGCCAGTCTTGCAGTGAGAGGCCTTAGAGCTGACTGTGCCTCCTGTACTGAAAGCTGAGCACTGGAAGCATCATGGCAGCTGCACACAGCATTCCACTACCTGAGACAATGAGGGTGAGTGGGGATTGCAGCAGTAACTGGGAGAACTTCAGAGCGGAGTTCATGGGCGTCCGCAGAAATTTTTTCAAGGGGGGGCAAAATTTTAATGGCATCCATATTCTGCCCTTTTGACAATGTCATGAAGGGGACAGTCATAAAATAAAGCGTAGTAATGAGGAGGCTGCGAAACATGATGCAAGACTAAAAGAATAAAGGTGTAAGTGTCTGATCTGAGTGTTGCATTTTCTTTTTTTTTTATATTTCAAATTTTTTATTTTGCAACAAGTCATCAATATAATAGACATAGAAAGCATAGAACATATAATAAAGCCAATGATACAAAGGCCACGCAGGGCCATGGCAAGGAAAAAAAAAAAAAATTGTGCAAGGAATTAAGTCATCAAGTAGGGTCAACAGAACACAATAAAAAGATATAAGCAAGTGCATCCGATACGAACAAGACACATAACATCAAAAATCGTAAATGTTCGCAAGACTTAAAAGGGGAAGGGTAGAAGAGGGGGACAGTAGTGGGAGGAAGAGAGAAGTGTTATAAAGAGGGAGAGAGGACAGGTAGGGGAGAGGAAAGGGAAGAGGAAAAAAAAAAAAAGGACTTAATAAAATTCCCCGATTAGACAGGGAGGTCGGGAAAGGCAGCCCGAAATAAAGTGGTAATCAGCAGCACGCCCCTGAGACCCCGCAGGGTAACAGGGGGCCACCGAGGGAACCACAGGGCATAGGTCACCGAAGGGCCGAGGGGACAGAGAGCCTAGGTGACTGTCCCACGGCTCACCCTCAGCGAAACCATACCTAAAATCCCAAAAATAAAAAACAAAAAACAATTTGAGGAGGGGAATAAAGTAGGGGAAAAGCGGGGCAAAGAGAAAAAATAGAGGGGGGGAGAGAGAGAGGGGCATGAGGTCGCAATACAGCCGATCCAAGGAAGTCAAGGGTAAAAATGAGTAAAAACTTTCGACGTAGGCTGGATGGAAATGGAGAACAGTCAAGTTTCATAGATTAGTCCGGTGCAGAAGGCAGCTCGTCAGGTGGAGACAGCGGTGGGTCCCCGTTAGCACCACTCAGGTGGCTCTGCAGGCCCAAAGCCGACAAGTGGGTCCGGGCCTCCTCCAGCGTCGAGGCTACCAGGACGTCAGATCCCAGATGTATAAGTAGGGAGCCCGATACTCCCCAGCGGTAGCGGACCCCTCTAGCCCGTAGTATGGCCGTAACGGTTCCAAATCGTCGCCTGGCAGCTAGGGCTAGGAACGGGATATCCCGGTAGACCGTGACATCCAGTCCCTCAAATCTGAGAGGGGGAGCTCGGATCGTCGCCCCCAGAAAGCGTTCTCTGATAAGGACATCTCCCAGTACTATAATGACGTCCCTCGTGGCATTCTGAGGGGCCGCCGCCGCCTTACGGACTCTAAGCGCAGAGAGCACCAGATCTGGAGCTTCTTCGGGGAGAGAAATGACGGCCCTTACCATCCTGTTGGCCAGTAAGTGGAGGTCCGAGGAAGGCAGAGCGTCCGGTATCCCCCTCAACCTCAGGTTCCGCCGTCTGTGTCGGGCCTCCATGGCCAGCAAGGCGGACTGCAATCCAGCAACCTGGACACGAAGAGCTGCAACACCGGTGCAGGCCTCCGCTTGTGATGTCTCCAGAGAGCAGGTCCTGGTATCAAGCACCACCACCTCCGCACGGAGGGAGGAGAGGTTGGAGCGGACCTCCTCAATCTCCCCGGCCCAGGAAGCACGGGCGTCTGCCAAGAGGGCTCGGATGTCCCGCCTCGTCGCCGGAAGGTCCTCTGAGTCCTCCGGGGTAAGTTGGGAGACTCGCGGGGTGTCGGCAGGGTCCACAGCACAAGGTGTCACAATTGCTGGGGAGCGAGGAAGTGTGTTTGCATCCCTTAGGCCCGCCAGTGAGACCCGAATGTCAGGAAGACGGGAGCAATCCACCGCCGCTCCAACCTTCTTATCCCGCTTGCCCATTATCTGGTGGTACGCAGGAATGAAGGAGAAAGAGAGAGCACGAGGCAGCACGAGGCAGGAAAATGGCGGTCAGTGCCCGTTCACACCAGGCCCGAAGACAGTGCGGACGATTGCAAGTCCGGTTGGTAAAATTTAAACGCACAACCTGTCCTGGGGGCAGCTCTGTAGGAAAATAAAGCAGGGATATTCGATATGCAGCGAAAAGAAATGTAAAATTGGGTTAATTCTGCAGGAGCTGCTCAGACATGCGACCGCTCTCTTCAGGCACCAAGCCACGCCCTCGAGTGTTGCATTTTCTAGGCCATCTCTGTATACACAAACCATGACCCCCCTCCAAATATATATAATATATATATCCCCTCCCTCTGTCTCTGTATACACAGAGCCAGCTCTGTATACACAGTGACAGAGCTGGCTCTATATACAGATATACAATCTGTATCCCCCTCTCTGCTTAGATTGTAAGCTCTGGAGCAGGGTCCCCTCTCTGCTTAGATTGTAAACTCTGGAGCAGGGTCCTCTCTCTGCTTAGATGGTAAGCTCTGGAGAAGAGTCCCCTCTCTGCTTAGATTGTAAGCTCTGGGGCAGGGTCCCCCTCTCTGCTTAGATGGTAAGCTCTGGAGCAGGGTCCCCTCTCCTCTTAGATTGTAAACTCTGGAGCAGGGTCCCCTCTCTGCTTAGATGGTAAGCTCTGGAGCAGGGTCCCCTCTCTGCTTAGATTGTAAGCTCTGGAGCAGGGTCCCCCCTCCTCTTAGATTGTAAACTCATCCCCACCAGATTACTATTAGTCATGGTGCTCCTCCTCCCCAGGCAGACAAACTAGACCTCAGACCAGGGGGCATCAAGCTTAATAAAGATTTGACAATCACCTTTTTTTGCTGTGTCCAGCATTCCAATGGCCACAGCAGCAGCAGCCCCTGCATCTCAGCCCAGGCAGCCTCTCCCAGCATCTAAAGTGAGTAGGAGCACGTGGTAGATTGGAGCCGGACTGAGGAGGTGACATCACAAGATCCACACAGACCACCTCCACACTGACCGGCACTCCTGTGCAGCCTGCTATGAGTAACAAACACTCGAGCAGGGTGCACACACAGCTGTCTGGGCAGAGGAGACAGGCAGCCCTGGTTCCAGGGGTGGGTGAGTGCCCCCCCTTGCCACATCCTGCAGATGCCCATGGGTGAAGATGACATTGACGATGAGGTCACTGACTCCACCTGGGTGCCAGATCGAACAGAGAAATCAAGTGAGGAGGAGGGGGAGGAGGAGGAGGAGGAGGCACAGCAAACACGAGGCACAACATCCTCTATGACCAACCGTAGCACTAGCCAGTCCAAGGCATCAGATGTCAGAGCTGCTCCGGTGCAGAGCGCTGTTGTCTCAAAGCACACACGCAGGAACTCTGCTGTCTGCTGGGAGTTCTTTAAGAAATGTGCAGCAGACCCCACCATTGCTATTTGTAATCTATGTCAGATGAGGCTTAAGCGTGGGAAAGACACCGGACACTTGGGTACCACGTGCTTGAGGCGACATATGACCTCCTGCCACACATCCCGTTGGTGCAAACCTTTGCATAGGTCCTCCTCCTCCTCATCTGTCTCTACCCCCACTTTATGTCCTGCCATGTCATTGCCTACAACCTCCACTGACAGGGATGATGCTACAATAATGGATGTACCAGGTCCTTCCTCACAATGTGACAGCATCCCATCAGCTGAAGATTTACGCGGTCAGATTACATTGCCGCAGCTGCTGCAGCGTAAGAAAAAATATAGTCCCAACCATCCCCAAGCACAGCGTCTACATACCAGCTTAGCAAAATTACTCGCATTGCAGCTGCTGCCTTTTCAGCTGGTGGACTCTGCTCCCTTACGTGAATTTGCTGAATGTGTTGTACCACAGTGGCAGGTTCCAAGACGCCATTACTTTTCACGCAAGGCCATTCCAGCACTATACCAGCACGTGGAAGACAATCTTATCGAGTCAATGGGAAAGGCAGTCAGCAGCAAAGTGCATGTGACTTTAGACACGTGGTCCAGCAAGCATGGACAGGGTTGTTACATTTCCTTCACGGCACACTGGGTAACTCTGATTGCAGCTGGGAGGGATCCAAGACGGGGCTCTGTGCTGGAGCTTGTTCATCCACCACGCCTCCAGAAAGCTGCTTGTATGAGGTCTGTCTGCTCCACCACCACCACCTCTCCCTCTTCCTCCTCCTCCTTCTCTGTCTCTGGCGAAGTGGCAGTTAAACCGACGCCTGACAGGGTCTACGCAATGGCTCAAGCAAAAAGAAGCCATACTGTGCTTGAGCTGGTTTGTTTAGGGGACAGGAGCCACACCGGGCCAGAAATTCTGTCAGCTCTGCAGGGCCAGGTGCAGAGATGGTTAACACCACGCCAGCTTCAGCTGGGAATGATCATCTGTGATAAAGGGCAGCAACCTTCTCTCTGCCCTACGCAAGGGTAAATTGACACATGTACCATGCCTAGCACACGTCCCAAATCTAGTGGTACAGCGTTTCCTAACCAAGTACCCAGGGCTGGCAGAGCTTCTCAGCCAGGCCAGAAAAGTCTGCAGTCACTTCAGACGGTCATTGCCAGCAAGCGTTCGCCTGGCAGAAATTCTAAGAGAATTCCACCTTCCCACAAACCGTCTGATCTGTGACATGCCCACCAGGTGAAACTCGACATCAGCAATGCTGCAGCATCTGCACAAGCAGCAGAGGGCCATCAACGAGTACCTGTGTGAGTATGGCACAAGGACAGGTTCAGGTCAACTTGTTTCCCCCCCCCCCCCCGCAGTGGCTGACGATCAAGGATGCATGCACTGTACTGTTACCATTTGAGGAGGCAACGAGGATGGTGAGCAGGGACAGTGCATGCATCAGTGACACAATTCCTTTAGTGTTCCTGCTGGAGCACACTCTGCGGGGAATTATAGATGTGGCTCTAGAGGCAGAGCAGCGGGAGGAAGAGGAGGCCTTCCCTAGCTCTCAAGGCCCCAGTCTTTCCACAGACAGCATTCCAGCGGGTCCTACTCAGATCAGACAGGAGGAGGAGGAGGAGGAATATTTAAGTAGTGGGGGCATTGAAGGTGGGGATTCCTCAAGGGAGGGTTTTGTGTGCCCAGAAACACAAGGGCTAGTGCGTGGCTGGGAGGAGGAAGTGCACGATGGGGTCATCCTCATTGACCAGGAAGACTCGGAAGCTAATGCCACCTCCAACCTACGCTGCATGGGCTACCTTATAATGCAAAGCCTGCTAAAGGACCCCAGGGTTCGTGCTATCAAGGAGAGGGATCATTACTGGTTGGCAACCCTTCTTGATCCACGATACAAGGGTAAAGTTGCAGAGCTCATCCTGCCCACACAGAGGGAGCACAGGATGAAAAAATTTGAGTACGCTCTAAAGCGACACTTGTGTAACACCTTCCAGGCACTGGTAGGTTACCAAGTGATGACACACGTGCTTCTGAGTGTAACGGGGAGCCCCCTATAGGGTGAGGGGGAACCCCCAATCTGCAGAGATGAAGCCTTAAGGACAGGTATACAGCTTCCAGGGAACAAACCAAGATATAAACAGAACTTAGAAAGATCCCTAAGCCCTGACTGAGATCCTTGAAAGATGGTCTCGAAATTCTAACTAGGCTAGGTTTGCAAGATGAATAAAATATAAACCAGACAGACAATAAATGCAGGTATACAGATTCCAGGGAACAAAGCAAGATAAACAGAAACTAGAAAGATCCCTAAGCCCTGACTGAGATCCTTGAAAGGTGGTCTCGAAATACTAGCTAGGCTAGGTTTGCAAGACAAACAAAACATAAACCAGACAGACAATAAATGCAGGTATACAGGTTCCAGGGAACAAAGCAAGATATAAACAGAAACTAGAAAGATCCCTAAGCCCTGACTGAGATCCTTGAAAGGTGGTCTCGAAATACTAGCTAGGCTAGGTTTGCAAGACAAACAAAACATAAACCAGACAGACAATAAATGCAAGCATACAAATTCCAAAGCACGGTACAGTACAGGGGACAGACAGAAGAGAGATCCAGATACAAGAGCCAAAAGGTCATACACGGAATATCATTCTAGAGGGGTCAGGCAAGAGAGGGATCCTAAATACATGAGCCAGAGGTCATACACAGCAAATATAAGTAAACCAGCAATACAGGGACTAGGTATGAAAGACTATCCTGGTCCAAGGATCAAGGGGAGTCCTGGTCGTACTTATAGGGCAGAACAGGTCATGTGACCGCAGGCCAATCAGCCCAACATATGGCCTGCAGGCTGAAAACAAAAATAAACAGGAATCCCTGCTACCACCAGCAGGGGGCAAGGCCAAGACGTGACATAACCCCCTCCCTTACGGGTGACCTCCTGGGCACCCAAGAAAGAAAACATGGATGGCATGAAAATGGACAAGACCAGTCACCAGTACCCATTGGAATCCCACTCAGACTCAGAGTAGTCGGTTTGTGCCTGAGCAAGCAAAGCTCTTTCATAAACCCCCAGGTCCTTTCTGCGGATCACTGCACCATTAGAGGCCCGTACACAATCTTCGCCAACCGGGCTAGGGTCTCGTACCTGAGGGTCCGACGGCATGAGTACCTTGGACCTTGAACGGAGTGAATCATCAGTCCCATGTTGTTTATGTTTAGTCCTCTTGCGTCTCCTGGACCGTGATCTAGGAGTTCCGTCCACACCATGGTACATAGAGGTATTAGAGGTGCTGCCAGATCCAGTGACGGTAGTCGTGCCCCGGGATTGTATATTACAACCCAGAGTGGAACCACTAGACACAGTGGACTTACTGTCTACCCCAGAGACAATGACCTTGCCATTAAACGTGGCCCCGACCGATACAGTACAGGGTGTGTGCATGACTGGTACACTCTCGGGATATGGGACATCACCAGGACATGGTACAGTTGGCGCCACAATAGCCTTACACCTCTCCCCAGGAGGAGTATATTGTGAATCATCTGAATCAGAGTCTTCCACCAGCCCTTTCAGAATGTCAGGGTGTCTCTGGAGCACTACCCAGTGCCTCTCACGCATCCAAAAGCCAGAAGGCGTCCGTATATATTCCGTGGGAACACAATGTGATTTAGGGATCTCAATACCCTTTAAACCACCAGCTTGCTGAATTTCCCTGATTACTGTGCGGAGTAAGGCAACCTCGGACTTAGAGGGTGTAGTATCAATGGAACCAGAACAAAGTGTGGCAGTGTCAGAACCAGATTGGCTAGGGTTGATCACCTTTTCTTGTCTTCTCTTAGAGCAAGACATAGACTTTGTGACCACCTCACAAGGCTTGACAATGGTGGGGACAACACTGGACTCACTGTGGGGCAAGGGCACAGTGGTCTCATGTGCCAATCCAGGCACATCGGCCTCATAACAAAACGTGGTCACAGCTGTCTCGTCTAACCTGGATACAGCTGTCATTGCTGACGTACAGCTTGTCCCGGACACCACTGGCAAGGTACCAGCCTCAGGCATCACGAATGACATATTGTCAGTACCCGACATGGCTGGCTTCTCATTACCAGTACCCGACATGGCTGGCTTCGTGCCAGGGGAAGCAGACATGGCTGGCTTCGTGCCAGTGGATACAGACATGGCTGGCTTCGTGCCAGTGGATACAGACATGGCTGGCTTCGTGCCAGGGGAAGCAGACATGGCTGGCTTCATGCCAGGGGAAGCGGACATGGCTGGCTTTTCATTGCCAGTGGGAACAGACATGGCTGGCTTCGTGCCAGGGGAAACAGACATGGCTGGCTTCGTGCCAGTGGATACAGACATGGCTGGCTTCGTGCCAGTGGATACAGACATGGCTGGCTTCGTGCCAGTGGATACAGACATGGCTGGCTTCGTGCCAGTGGATACAGACATGGCTGGCTTCGTGCCAGTGGATACAGACATGGCTGGCTTCGTGCCAGTGGATACAGACATGGCTGGCTTCGTGCCAGTGGATACAGACATGGCTGGCTTCGTGCCAGTGGATACAGACATGGCTGGCTTCATGCCAGTAGATACAGACATGGCTGGCACTTCATTGCCAGTGGGAACAGGCATGGCTGGCTTCATGCCAGTAGATACAGACATGGCTGGCACTTCATTGCCAGTGAGAACAGGCATGGCTGGCAACGTGCCAGTAGATACAGACATGGCTGGCTTCATGCCAGTAGATACAGACATGGCTGATTTTCATTGCCAGTGGGAACAGATATGACTGGCTTTTCATTGCCAGTGGGAACAGACATGGCTGGCTTCATGTCAGTAGATACAGACATGACTGGCATTTCATTGCCAGTGGGAACAGGCAAGGCTGGCTTTTCATTACCAGTGAGAACAGGCATGGCTGGCAGCGTGCCAGTAGATACAGACATGGCTGGCTTCATGCCAGTTGAAACAGATATGGCTGGCATTCATTACCAGTGAGAACAGGCATGGCTGGCAGCGTGCCAGTGGAGACAGACATGGCTGGCATTTCATTACCAGTGAGAACAGGCATGGCTGGCATCGTGCCAGTAGATACAGACATGGCTGGCATTTCATTACCAGTGAGAACAGGCATGGCTGGCTTTTCATTACCAGTGAGAACAGGCATGGCTGGCAGCGTGCCAGTAGATACAGACATGGCTGGCTTCATGCCAGTTGAAACAGATATGGCTGGCATTTCATTACCAGTGAGAACAGGCATGGCTGGCAGCGTGCCAGTGGAGACAGACATGGCTGGCATTTCATTACCAGTGAGAACAGGCATGGCTGGCAGCGTGCCAGTAGATACAGACATGGCTGGCATTTCATTACCAGTGAGAACAGGCATGGCTGGCTTTTCATTACCAGTGAGAACAGGCATGGCTGGCAGCGTGCCAGTAGATACAGACATGGCTGGCTTCATGCCAGTTGAAACAGATATGGCTGGCATTTCATTACCAGTGAGAACAGGCATGGCTGGCAGCGTGCCAGTGGAGACAGACATGGCTGGCATTTCATTACCAGTGAGAACAGGCATGGCTGGCTTTTCATTGCCAGTGGGAACAGGCATGGCTGGCTTTTCACTACCAGTGAGAACAGGCATGGCTGGCAGCGTGCCAGTGGAGACAGACATGGCTGGCATTTCATTACCAGTGAGAACAGGCATGGCTGGCTTTTCATTGCCAGTGGGAACAGGCATGGCTGGCTTTTCATTACCAGTGAGAACAGGCATGGCTGGCAGCGTGCCAGTGGATACAGACATGACTGGCTTCGTGCCAGTAGAAACAGACATGGCTGGCATTTCATTGCCAGTGGGAACAGGCATGGCTGGCTTTTCATTACCAGTGAGAATAGGCGTGGCTGGCAGTGTGCCAGTGGATACAGACATGGCTGGCATCATGCCAGTAGATACAGACATGGCTGGCATCGTGCCGGTGGATACAGACATGACTGGCTTCGTGCCAGGAGATACAGACATGGCTGGCTTCGTGCCAGGAGATACAGACATGGCTGGCATCGTGCCAATAGATACAGACATGGCTGGCATCTCATTGCCAGTGGGAACAGGCATGGCTGGCTTTTCATTACCAGTGAGAAAGGCATGGCTGGCAGCGTGCCAGTGGATACAGACATGGCTGGCATTTCATTGCCAGTGGGAACAGGCATGGCTGGCAGCGTGCCAGTGGATACAGACATGGCTGGCATCATGCCAGTGGATACAGACATGGCTGGCATCGTGCCGGTGGATACAGACATGGCTGGCATCATGCCAGTAGATACAGACATGGCTGGCATCGTGCCAATAGATACAGATATGGCTGGCAGCGTGCCAGTGGATACAGACATGGCTGGCAGCGTGCCAGTGGATACAGACATGGCTGGCAGCGTGCCAGTGGATACTGACATGGCTGGCAGCGTGCCAGTGGATACTGACATGGCTGGCAGCGTGCCAGTGGATACTGACATGGCTGGCAGCGTGCCAGTGGATACTGACATGGCTGGCAGCGTGCCAGTGGATACTGACATGGCTGGCAGCGTGCCAGTGGATACTGACATGGCTGGCAGCGTGCCAGTGGATACTGACATGGCTGGCAGCGTGCCAGTGGATACTGACATGGCTGGCAGCGTGCCAGTGGATACTGACATGGCTGGCAGCGTGCCAGTGGATACAGACATGGTTGGCAGCGTGCCAGTGGATACTGACATGGCTGGCAGCGTGCCAGTGGATACAGACATGGCTGGCAGCACGCCAGTGGATACAGACATGGCTGGCATAGCATTCCCAACCGGAGACAATGCAACCACACTGGGAGACGAGGGCATAGTGATCCCATGATTCAACAGATTTGAGGTGGCTATTCTGCCAGTCTGGATGCCTATGGAGGACACACCAGTACCTCCATAGCGATACCTGGATACATGGTTCCCCTGCCATTGCTTAACAGGTTTTAATACACAATGTTCAATAGTGTGATTTGGATCTGCGCAATAAAAACAGAGACCATACAACCTGCGTCTTTCCTTCTCCGGTATGGGTTTGCAAGTAGTGCAGGGTGGTGCTGCATCGTTAGCTGCAGCAGGTGATAGGCTCAGAGCCTCTATTAACCTCTGCAGCTCTTTCAGCATAGCAAGCACCAAGTTCAATACAGCTTCATACATATGAGACATACCTGCCAGCTTCTATTTGGGACCAGGATAATGTAACGGGGAGCCCCCTATAGGGTGAGGGGGAACCCCCAATCTGCAGAGATGAAGCCTTAAGGACAGGTATACAGCTTCCAGGGAACAAACCAAGATATAAACAGAACTTAGAAAGATCCCTAAGCCCTGACTGAGATCCTTGAAAGATGGTCTCGAAATTCTAACTAGGCTAGGTTTGCAAGATGAATAAAATATAAACCAGACAGACAATAAATGCAGGTATACAGATTCCAGGGAACAAAGCAAGATAAACAGAAACTAGAAAGATCCCTAAGCCCTGACTGAGATCCTTGAAAGGTGGTCTCGAAATACTAGCTAGGCTAGGTTTGCAAGACAAACAAAACATAAACCAGACAGACAATAAATGCAGGTATACAGGTTCCAGGGAACAAAGCAAGATATAAACAGAAACTAGAAAGATCCCTAAGCCCTGACTGAGATCCTTGAAAGGTGGTCTCGAAATACTAGCTAGGCTAGGTTTGCAAGACAAACAAAACATAAACCAGACAGACAATAAATGCAAGCATACAAATTCCAAAGCACGGTACAGTACAGGGGACAGACAGAAGAGAGATCCAGATACAAGAGCCAAAAGGTCATACACGGAATATCATTCTAGAGGGGTCAGGCAAGAGAGGGATCCTAAATACATGAGCCAGAGGTCATACACAGCAAATATAAGTAAACCAGCAATACAGGGACTAGGTATGAAAGACTATCCTGGTCCAAGGATCAAGGGGAGTCCTGGTCGTACTTATAGGGCAGAACAGGTCATGTGACCGCAGGCCAATCAGCCCAACATATGGCCTGCAGGCTGAAAACAAAAATAAACAGGAATCCCTGCTACCACCAGCAGGGGGCAAGGCCAAGACGTGACACTGAGGCTGCGGATGATCAGAGGAATAGTGGTGAAGGCCAGGGCTGCTTGACTGATGCATTTTTAAATTTTTGTAGTCCACGATGCCCAGGGACGTCAAATGTAGGCACCCATTGCCAGCGTCTTCACCATATGGTGCAGGACTACCTAGGGGCAAGGGCAGACCTGGATACGTTTCCAGCAGATGATCCACTGGCTTACTGGGTGTTGAGATTGGATCACTGGCCAGAATTTAGCAAATATGCTATGCAGCTACTAGGTTGCCCTTCATCTAGCGTGCTTTCTGAAAGGACGTTCAGTGCCGCTGGAGGTTTTGTCACAGACAAAAAAGAGTGCGTCTGTCCACCGACTCTGTAGACCGGCTGATATTTATAAAAATGAATCAGTCCTGGATCAGCAGCTATCAATCCCCTGATGCTGAAGTAACGGAATAGATCGGGGATGTCTTCTGCATTCACAAAACCTCCAGCACTGAACTCTTCCACAATACTGTCACGGGACGGGAGACACTTCCGCCAGAAGACACTACGTCAGTGTCTATTCCCCAGCTGAAGCGCTGGCGACAGGGCAGAGCGCCGCTGGCCTCTGCCCACTCCCCAAGTTGCACCAAGACGACCCGAGCAAGGATCTCCACGGGCTGCCAGCCCAGCAACTAATGACTCCACCGAGAATGGAGGACACCATTCTCCCGCCTGGAGATACGTCCCCAGCATCTACCCCTCCAGCAGAAGCACTGACAACAGGGTAGTGCGCCGCTGGCCTCTGCCCACCTTTTTCAGTCCGCATAGAAGATTTCGATGAGGACTCCCAGGGGCTGCCGGCCCCGCAGCCGACGACCCTACCCCGACTGGAGGACAACTGTTTCCCGTATTTTACACCCGTCCCCCCAGCAGAAGAGCTGGCAATGGGGCAGAGTGCCGCTGGCCTCTGCCCACCACCCAACTTGTGCCCAGAGGATCCAGGCAAGTTTTTCCAGAGGGTGCTACCCTACCGACCAATGGCGCCCCAGAGAATGGAGGACGCAATTCTCCCGCAAGGAGGCACTTCCCCAGCATCCACCCCCCCAGCAGAAGCGCTGGCTATGGGGCAGAGCATTTCCAACCTCTGCCCATCCTCCCAACCCGTTAGGCTGGAGGCCTCTTGCCTCACCTATACCCCTCAACGCCTGGCCAGAGCACCAGGGGCACGTGCAGTTGGCACACGTTCCCCCTTGTTATTGATACCCTGGGAGAAGGTACAGGCGGTACCTCTCCCCAACAGCGAGATACTTTCCCAGGAGGGGACACCAACAAAGGATTATACCAGCGACACGCGGGCCCCAGAGTATAGGGAAACCCTCGGACAGCGGGCCAGCCCACAAGGACAAGTGGAGATACCCAGAGGCTCGCCTCCTACCCACAGACTACGGGCCACACAAAGACCCGAGCTCACCGACTCCCCCTATTCGACCCGTTGGGGTCCAACCGTGTCTGTCAGACTTTATTGGGGGGGGAGAAATGTCACGGGACAGACCTGAGTGCTCCTTCCAGCGAGCCAGCGTGACTAAAAACTCAGACAATTTTAAAGACCATTTTTTCCTTTTATATTTCATTTGTGCGTTTAAGTGTATGGACATTTTATTTCATGTCTAGATGTGGTTTTACTGGTGGGGTTTTTATTAGGATGCAGATGTGAAATTGTGTGATGCATTTAAATGTATTATATTTTCCCTTGGTTGCTAGGATTGAAAGGCTGTGTTGAAATTCAATTGTATGCAAATCCGATTGTCTCATTCAAGTCTGGACATGTCTGAGGGCATTCAAGTCTGGACATGTCTTTGTGTTGTGTGTATAAAAGGATCTGCCCAAACCCTTCATAAATCAGTCTCTGTTTTGAAGTCATACAGATTCGTCTGGTGAGTTATTTCAGGGAATATCACATTGCACCTAGAAGGCACTCAGCGGCCTTCTACATCACGTCTATCCCAGGAAAAGGAGCCTCAAGTCAGCCCAGCAGCCACCTCCACACCAACAAGAGGTCGGTAGATCAGGCTGCTCGAGACACCGAGTGCCGAGCCACTCGGTAGTCGGGCCGGACGCCATCAAGGGGGTCAGATAGGAGCAGGACCGCAGGTGGACACCCCATTCCGTCACAAATACCACAAAAGGGTTATGGTGTGAAGGCACTTGCTGCCATGAAAGGCACAATATTTGGCTGCACTGACGCCTGTGCCACATTTATATCATTTTAATTTTTTGAACCGCAGGGTTTAACTCTGCACTCTTCCACAATACTACAGAGGGGTTACTGTATGATAGTACTTGCTGGCCTGGCAGTCTGGCACCAAAAGCACAATATCTGGGTGCACTGACGCCCATTACCAGATTCATATATTTTTAATATAGGACCACATGGTCCACCCCTGCATTCTTCCACAATACCACAGAGGGGTTACTGTATGAATGCACTTGCTGGCCTGGCACCAAAAGCACAATTTCTGGGTGCACTGACGCCTTTAACAGATGCATATCTTTTTAATATAGGACCGCAAGGTCCACCCCTGCATTCTTCCACAATACTACAGAGGGGTTACTGTATGATAGTACTTGCAAAATAAGCACAATATTTGTGTGCACTGCCACTGACGCCTGTACCAGATTCATATCGTCAGAGGGGTTACGGTGTGACGGCACTGTTGCCAACGCTAAAGGCCCAATTTTAAAGCACCTATTGTTACTTTCATCCAAAGCCTGCATAAGTTTCACAATAATTTAGCCAAAAAATCACTAAACGCCCCAAGCAGTTGTTTATGAATAGATTAAAGGAAAAGCATTTACCGTATTTTGAAATTTAATTTTTTTGTTTTAAATGTTTCTATACATCCTAGAAATCCGCCACTTCACGGGCAGGTTATGGGGACCTCCTAGGCACGATATTTGAAGGAATTTTTCGTTTTTATTTTTAACCCTCATTTCATGGAAAACTCACTGTTCCTTTAAAAACGTTTTTTTTTTTACTTTTTGTGCTTGCTTCCTGTCCCCCAATGCACTACCCGGACCCCCATACACCTTGTATGGCAAATATCTAGCATATATGCCCTCTTGGAGGGCGCTCTAAAAATCTAATTTTCAGCCCCATTGACTTGCATTGAGTTCGAGTTTGAGTTCGAGTTCGGATTCGAACATTTGGAAAGTTCGGGTTCGGATACGAACCAAACTCGGGGGTGTTCAGCTCATCCCTAGTCCTCAAATTGCAGGTTCAAGCATGAATGTTCTTCCTGTGGGGGTCCCAACCAGCATTTCGATGTTTCAGAAAGGGCCATGGCTCGGCCTTTAGGGCTTCAGGTCGGGGACAGCCTGATAGAAGGGATCACCCCGGTGATCGTACGGGCCATGGCTCCTTGGCTAGACAGGTACCCCAATAGGCGATGCGCTGCGTTGTTATTGTTGGTTTTCGTGAAGGTTTTGTTATTCCACATGTGTCTGACTTTCTTCGATTTGGTGGCTGGACCTGGTTGTTTATTGGCAAAAGCGGACATGGAGTCGGCATTTCGGTTGTTGCCGATTCGACCGGACTGCTATCACTTGCTGGGGTGTTCCTTTCATGGAGGTTTTTATTACGACTGTTGTCTTCCGATGAGCTGCTTGATCTTTTGCTACAATTTTGAATTGTTCTCTTCCTGTTTGCACTGGGTGGTGTGTCGGCGCGCTTGACGGAATTCGGTGGTCCATTATTTGGATGATTTCCTATTTGTGGGACCGGCGGATTCCGGCGATTGCGCCGCGCTGCTGCAGATTTTTCGGGAGGTTGTCGGGGAATTCAGTGTGCCTTTGGCCGATGATACGACGGGGGGCCCAGTTCAATTGCTTGCCTTTTTGGGCATTAAGATCTATACCGTCCTCCGTGTTTCCGTTTGTCTGTAGAGAAATTCAGACCTTGTGCGTTCGGTGGGGAGGCTGCGGGGAGTTGCGAATTTGCGGCTTTCTGATATTTACTCTTTACCACCGGGGTACGCGCACCTCACCACTTTGTTCGCATCACCAGTTCCTTGAAGGCAAACCTTGTGGTGTGGCAATCCTTCTTGCTGCATTACAATGGGCTGACGTATTAGCAAGAGGCGAACGTCGACAATCAGTCCCTCAAGATTTTTGCCGATGCGTCTGGGGCTCCTGGCTTTGGCGTGTACATTCAGGGTGCTTGGTATGCCGAAGTGTGGCACCCGCGCTGGGCGGCATCTGAGTTGGTGAGGAATCTCACAAGTCGGGAATTTTTTCCTTTGATTATGGCCCTGGAGCTGTGGGGGGAGCGTCTGGCTAATAGGCGAGTGGTGTTCTGGATGGACAACCTGGGGTGGTGCAAGTGGTGAATCGTTCGTTGTCCGGTTCCCCTCCTGTCTTGGCTCTTTTGTGTCACCTGGTGCTGCGCGGTCTCAAGCAGAATGTGTGGTTGCGGGCCTGGCACGTGCCGGGTGTGCGGAACGTCATTGCTGACGCTCCCTCCCGGTTCCAGTGGCTCCGGGAGCAGAAAGGAATGCAACACCCTTTCCGCTGTGGCTCTGGACCCTCGCTTCGCTGGGTTGAGGATTTTGTTGGGGGACTCTTTGTCGGGAGCAACGTGGACGGCATATTCTCAGGTCTGGCGGAGGTGGGGGTCACAGGGGGAACGGGGTTGGCATTCTGCGGAGGATCGTAGGGGTAACCTTGATGTATTTCAATTCCCTCCGGGAGTAAGGGGGCTCCGGTTTGGGAGCGGCCAGAGTACTGACTGCCCTTTCTTTTTGTGCGAGGCGGTTGGTTGGGAGGATGTTGGTCGGGATTTCCTGCTTTGAGGGATTGTTTCGGGTTGGTGGCAGACTGCGGTGCCTGAGGTTCGGCACCCAGCTTCTGGCCCCATGTTTTTTGAACTGTTGGATGTTTTACTCAGCGTTTGTCGTGATTTTGTGAGGTGCTATTGTTTAGAGTGGCGTTTGCCTTTTATGGTGCCCTGAGGGTGGGTGAGCTGGTTGCTCCTAACTCTCAGGTGCATTCTGCCTTGCGCCTGGCGCATGTTTCTGTGTCAGCCGATCAGGTGAGGTTTTGATTGTCAGGTACAAGACGGACCGCTTGGGTAGGGGCGTTTTGATTACTTGAATGCGATTGGGGTGATCGGGTGTCCTTTGGGCCTCACGCGGGAGTATTTGGCTATTCGGACGGATTTCACTGACTCTTTTTGTTTTATATTGATGGGGTTCCTTAGACTTGAGACCAATTTCCTACAGTTTTTAAGCGATGCGTTCAGGTTTTAGGTTATGAACCGGGGTTATTTGCCTCCCATTCTTTTCGTACAGGCGCAGCGACTGTGGCTGCGGGTGCTGGTGCGTCGGACGGCATGATTCAGCGTCTGGGTAGGTGGGATCAGATCGCTTTCGCTCTTAGGTTCGTCCTAACCTTTTATGATTTCAGGTGCTTCCCCAAGTATGGTCTGGAGATTGGGTTATTCCTTCGTGCATTGGACGGCTGTGCGGGCTGAGCATCGGCCGCATGGCAAAAATCTTGGTTTCCCGGTGGAGGTAGCAGAGATTCGCTGGTTGGGTATCCGGGGTTTGCGTTGGGCTCTGCTGTCGAAGGAATGCAATGTTTTGGCTGCGAAGGTTCCCAGGGAGGTTATTTTGGTTGTTCACAATGGGGGAAAAGACTTGGACGGTGCGTTCAGTGGTTCTGATTCGGGCTATGAAGCTAGATCTGGCCCGCTGTTTTGCTACATTTTGGGGGATTGTCGCTGGTGTGGTCAGACATTATCTCTCGACCTCGTTGGGAGGTGATTGCGGCGCCACGGGCCATTGACAGGGCTCGGAAGGGTGTTAATCGGGAGGTTTCTAAATTTGTAAGGCAGTTGGGGGGTTTTCAATCCGTCACACAGAGTTTGAGGGCGACAATCGGAATGTGATACAGGGTGATGGGGTCATTTGACGGCGATTGGTTTGGACATATTTTTGACCGATTTAATGTCAGGGATTGAGGAGGCGCTGTCTGCGGTGGGGCGCAGGGGCAGCCATTAGGAGACCATGGTGCCCCTGGCATGGGGGGGGGATTCCTGGACAGCGGTGCTTTCAAATGGCTAAGCCGCCTTCGGGTGAGGCATTAACGAGACGAGCCCCGCTTGATCTCGGTCAGGCGGGTGACGAGCTCCTGGTTTGGTTATCTGTGAAACTGCAGGATTACATGGGTAATAGGGCAGAGGATGGGGAAAGCACTGCAGGGTTACATGGGTAATAGGGCAGAGGATGGGGAAGCACTGCAGGATTACATGGGTAATAGGGCAGAGGATGGGGAAGCACTGCAGGATTACATGGGTAATAGGGCAGAGGATGGGGAAGCACTGCAGGATTACATGGGTAACAGGGCAGAGGATGGGGAAAACACTGCAGGATTACATGGGTAATAGGGCAGAGGATAGGGAAAACACTGCAGGATTACATGGGTAATAGGACAGAGGATGGGAAAGCACTGCAGGGTTACATGGGTAATAGGGCAGAGGATGGGGAAGCACTGCAGGGTTACATGGGTAATAGGGCAGAGGATGGGGAAGCACTGCAGGATTACATGGGTAATAGGGCAGAGGATGGGGAAGCACTGCAGGATTACATGGGTAATAGGGCAGAGGATGGGGGAAGCACTGCAGGATAACATGGGTAATAGGGCAGAAGATGGGGAAGCACTGCAGGATTACATGGGTAATTGAGGATGGGGAAAGCACTGCAGGGTTACATGGGTAATAGGGCAGAGGATGGGGAAAGCACTGCAGGATTACATGGGTAATAGGGCAGAGGATGGGGGAAGCACTGCATGATTACATGGGTAATAGAGGATGGGGAAAGCACTGCAGGGTTACATGGTGTCACGGGATGGCCCAGCACCCTCAGCCAGGGGCGGTGCACAGTGACAGTGGTGGCTATGGACACTTGGGTGTGGTGGCACGCACCTAGTTTTACAAGTACTTTTATTTAGATGTGATTATTGTGTGGTGTAATAAGGTGTTCCCCGTTGGTTTATTGCGTAATGTATTTTCCCTTTGTCTGCCACGCCCGCCGCCATTTTCTGATCACCTCGTGGTTCAGATCAGAATACTCGGATCGTAAAATGGCCGAATCGGCAACTCCCCGATTCGTAACGGCCAATACGAATCGGGGCCAGGGTGCCTCCTGCCAGCGAGGGCCAATGGGACTTGTGTGGGCGGGCAGGGGTCCCCATTGTATTCATAAGTGTGTAAAGTGATAAATGCGTGTGTTGTGAAAAATAAAAGGCAGATTTTGCAGTGCATCCAGCTTTGACTGATGTGTCATTGTCTCCGCCGTATTTTCGTATCTGAGTGTCCCCCGCGATCTCAGGGTACGGTGACTACCACGATACGATCCGAATCGAGCGCTCTGCCCCTGCATCGTGTATCAGGGCAGAGGCGCTGCGTGTGAAGATTCGGTTCCCAGATTGCTGGGCAGAGATCCGAACCGAAGGGCGCGGCCGTGTACCGCGCTCCGGTATTGCGAGGGATTGCGGTAAGATCCGAATCCCTCGCCCATCCCGGCAGATCCGAAGATTCCTTCATTCCCGATCCGATCCGAAAAGTCATCCGCCGAAGATCCGACTATTTACCCGCACCGCGATCGGAAACGTTTCCTGCAAGATCCGAAACGTTTCCCGCATCCGATACGAATATTCCTCCGCGGCAGAACCGATCTCCACGGACGTCCCACACCCGCAAGGTCAGTGAACCAGTTGCCCGGGACGCTGAGTGCTGTATGGCTCAGTGGTCGGACTGGTTCTAGGCAGGGGTCCCCTCCACCGCCCGCTAACCCTTCCCGGGGTCACGCCAGGCCGCACGAGACGCCGAGTGCGCGCCACTCGGTAGTCGGGCCAGCGGTAAGCGACGGGGTCACACAGATTGAGCACACCCGCAGGCGGAACAACATCTCCATTCCGTCATACTGGTGGCAGCGGTGGGATCGCTCTCTGCAGACCCCTAGGAGACCTACGCCATGGTGGTGTACACCTATTATGACCGGGACACCCTGCGTGGGATGTTGGAGAACCGGGGAGGAACGCCGGGTAACAAGAAAAGAAAGACCCTGATCAAGGAACTGACTAAGATGGATCAGGACGGGGCGATGACGCCCGTCCCCAGCCCTGTCCACGCGGAGGTGGAGGAAGATGCTGGTCTCCGAGAGGTGCGGCGTCGGATTGCCCTGCTCGGGGATGCCCCAGCGACGGCGGACAGATGCCGAGTGATCCGGGAGTTCTACCGTGAGGTTGAACAGGAAAAGGACCGCCAGCACGAGCTGCGGTTGGCAGAGCTCCGCGGAGCAGAGCCAGAAGATTGGAACCCCGAACCCTATCCTGTGGAACCCTGGGTCGAGGCTCACAGCTCGACTGGAGCTTCACCTGGGGAATCTGCCACCCCCAGTGACTACGCTTGCGGGACTCTCAGCTCGCCTGGAGCCTGTACTGAGGACGTCACTCATCCCAGCGACCCTCGGATGGACTCACAGCCCGCCTGGAGCTGCATCTGAGGACGCCACATTCCCCATTGAGAAGCGGTGCTCCTGCGCTGGCACCTTCGCCGACATGAAGGCCGTGTTGGCAAGAGAGCTGCCGGAGGGCCTGGAGCAGGACCAGAGGTCCACAGAGGAACTGTGGTACGAGGCCTTGGACCATGAGCGGGACTGCCATGGTGCGTACATTCCCTCCGACGCTGTCGTCCATCGGGTGCAGTACGATGTGCGAGCAGCGTTCCTGCAAGGTCTGGTCCCAGAGGAGTGGGAAGCCGAGCTCCGGAGTCTGGTGCAGGAGGAGACCGCACTGGACGCCGCGTACCGCGCGCTCCGGTGGCTAACCGCCTGTCCGACAGCGCGCCCGATGGGAGGCAGTTCCATTACAGGGCCTCGCTACGGAGGCACGGGGCTGCTCTACGCGAGCATGGCCGCCGACCCCGAGTTTGGAGAGGAGACGGAGGAACGGATGGAAGACATCCTGGAGCGACGGGAACTGGAGATCCCGTCAGACAGCAGGGACTCAGTGTTTGAGGAGCTGGAGTCCCTAGCAGAGCGAGAGTGGGAGCTCGAGGTGGCTTATCGAAGACTGTTGGACGGCGTTCCGCAGTCGAGCCTGAGCTCCCCGTGGTGGGACGGGTCGGCGGAGGAAGTCGACAGTCCCCAGGTTTGGGACCTATGGGAGGCCGAGGCGGACCCATGGGTGCCCGTGGGGGTTCCGGCAGAGGAAGATACCCCCTTCACCCCGCAAGAGGACAGGGTGGCCGAGGCCACGGGTCCAGCGGGGGAGGAGACGGATGGTCTCCCCGGGATGGGTTGTGCGCAACCATTGTTTGCCCCGGGGGTGAAGTGACCATCCTTCCCCAAGGAGATCTCCAACCGGCGGAAGAGCTGGCTACGGGGCAGAGTGTCGCTGGCCTCTGCCCACTGCTTACAGTCTGCCAGGAGGAGCAGACAGGTGGTTCCCCCGGGATGGGTTGTGCGCAACTGTGGTTTGCCCCGGGGGTGAAGTAACCATCCTCCCCAAGGAGATCTCCAACCGGCGGAAGAGCTGGCTACGGGGCAGAGTGTCGCTGGCCTCTGCCCACTGCTTACAGTCTGCCAGGAGGAGCAGACAGATGGTCCCCCCGGGATGGGTTGTGCGCAACCATTGATTGCCCCGGGGGAGGAAGAAACCATCCTCCCACAAGGAGATCCTCACCCAGCTGAAGAGCTGGCCACGGGGCAGAGCGCCGCTGGCCTCTGCCCACTACCCCCAGTCTGCCAGGTGGAGCAGACGGATGGTCTCCCCGGGATGGGTTGTGCGCAATCATTGTTTGCCCCGGGGGTGAAGTGACCATCTCTCCACAAGGAGATTTCCACCCAGCGGAAGAGCTGACACCAGGGCAGAGCGCCGCTGGCCTCTGCCCGTCTCTCCCAACTTGCCCCGCGGGGCAGAGTGAGGTTGACCCCGTGCAACTGCTGTGGCATCCATTTGTTCCCTTCGTCGGCTACCAGGAAGAGCAGCCAGGTTTGGCCCTACTTGCTTCTTCGGTTGCCGGCCCGTACCTGGCCATCCAGCGGAAGAGCTGGCAACGGGGCAGAGCGCCGCGGGCCTCTGCCCATTTTGGCAACCCTTGGGCTCGGGGGCCCCACGCAGCCACGGTGCTTTCCCACGGTTGACCTGGGCACCCGGGGCGTGTGCATTTAGCACCCGGGTTCCCCGGGTGAGCAGTAACCCTGGAGGGGACACAGGAGGCACGCCGGCCCAGATGTATGTCCTCTCGCCCAGCCGGGGAAACTCTAAGGACATGGGGTCCCGACCAAGCTGGCACGGCCGCAAGGCCAAATGGAGAGGCCTGGTGACTCGGCCTCCCCAGACTGACTATGGGCCTGGGAGCACCGACTTCCCCGGTATGACCCGGTGGGGTCAGACCAGGTGCGTCGAACTGGGGGAGGGGGAGGAGTGTCACGGGATGGCCCAGCACCCTCAGCCAGGGGCGGTGCACAGTGACAGTGGTGGCTATGGACACTTGGGTGTGGTGGCACGCACCTAGTTTTACAAGTACTTTTATTTAGATGTGATTATTGTGTGGTGTAATAAGGTGTTCCCCGTTTGTCTGCCACGCCCGCCGCCATTTTCTGATCACCTCGTGGTCCAGATCAGAATACTCGGATCGTAAAATGGCCGAATCGGCAACTCCCCGATTCGTAACGGCCAATACGAATCGGGGCCAGGGTGCCTCCTGCCAGCGAGGGCCAATGGGACTTGTGTGGGCGGGCAGGGGTCCCCATTGTATTCATAAGTGTGTAAAGTGATAAATGCGTGTGTTGTGAAAAATAAAGGCAGATTTTGCAGTGCATCCAGCTTTGACTGATGTGTCATTGTCTCCGCCGTATTTTCGTATCTGAGTGTCCCCCGCGATCTCAGGGTACGGTGACTACCACGATACGATCCGAATCGAGCGCTCTGCCCCTGCATCGTGTATCAGGGCAGAGGCGCTGCGTATGAAGATTCGGTTCCCAGATTGCTTGGCAGAGATCCGAACCGAAGGGCGCGGCCGTGTACCGCGCTCCAGTATTGCGAGGGATTGCGGTAAGATCCGAATCCCTCGCCCAACCCGGCAGATCCGAAGATTCCTTCATTCCCGATCCGATCCGAAAAGTCATCCGCCGAAGATCCGACTATTTACCCGCACCGCGATCGGAAACGTTTCCCGCAAGATCCGAAACGTTTCCCGCATCCGATACGAATATTCCTCCGCGGCAGAACCGATCTCCACGGACGTCCCACACCCGCAAGGTCAGTGAACCAGTTGCCCGGGACGCTGAGTGCTGTATGGCTCAGTGGTCGGACTGGTTCTAGGCAGGGGTCCCCTCCACCGCCCGCTAACCCCTTCCCGGGGTCACGCCAGGCCGCACGAGACGCCGAGTGCGCGCCACTCGGTAGTCGGGCCAGCGGTAAGCGACGGGGTCACGCAGATTGAGCACACCCGCAGGCGGAACAACATCTCCATTCCGTCATACATGGGTAATAGGGCAGAGGATGGGAAAGCACTGCAGGATTACATGGGTAATAGGGCAGAAAATGGGGGAAGCACTGCAGGATTACATGGGTAATAGGGCAGAGGATGGGGGAAGCACTGCAGGATTACATGGGTAATAGGGCAGAAAATGGGGGAAGCACTGCAGGATTACATGGGTAATAGGGCAGAGGATGGGGAAGCACTGCAGGATTACATGGGTAATAGGGCAGAAAATGGGGGAAGCACTGCAGGATTACATGGGTAATAGGGCAGAGGATGGGGAAGCACTGCAGGATTACATGGGTAATAGGGCAGAAAATGGGGGAAGCACTGCAGGATTACATGGGTAATAGGGCAGAGGATGGGGAAGCACTGCAGGATTACATGGGTAATAGGGCAGAGGATGGGGAAGCACTGCAGGATTACATGGGTAATAGGGCAGAGGATGGGGAAGCACTGCAGGATTACATGGGTAATAGGGCAGAGGATGGGGAAGCACTGCAGGATTACATGGGTAATAGGGCAGAGGATGGGGAAGCACTGCAGGATTACATGGGTAATAGGGCAGAGGATGGGGGAAGCACTGCAGGATTACATGGGTAATAGGGCAGAGGATGGGGAAGCACTGCAGGATTACATGGGTAATAGGGCAGAGGATGGGGAAAGCACTGCAGGATTACATGGGTAATAGGGCAGAGGATGGGAAAGCACTGCAGGGTTACATGGGTAATAGGGCAGAGGATGGGAAAGCACTGCAGGGTTACATGGGTAATAGGGCAGAGGATGGGGGAAGCACTGCAGGGTTACATGAGTAATAGGGCAGAGGATGGGAAAGCACTGCAGGATTACATGGGTAATAGGGCAGAGGATGGGGTGGAAAGCACTGCAGGATTACATGGTAATAGGGCAGAGGATGGGGAAGCACTGAGGATTACATGGGTAATAGGGCAGAGGATGGGGGAAGCACTGCAGGATTACATGGGTAATAGGGCAGAGGATGGGGGAAGCACTGCACGATTACATGGGTAATAGGGCAGAGGATGGGGAAAGCACTGCAGGGTTACATGGGTAATAGGGCAGAGGATAGGGAAAGCACTGCAGGGTTACATGGGTAATAGGGCAGAGGATGGGGAAGCACTGCAGGATTACATGGGTAATAGGGCAGAGGATGGGGAAGCACTGCAGGATTACATGGGTAATAGGGCAGAGGATGGGAAAGCACTGCAGGATTACATGGGTAATAGGGCAGAGGATGGGGGAAGCACTGCAGGGTTACATGGGTAATAGGGCAGAGGATGGGAAAGCACTGCAGGATTACATGGGTAATAGGGCAGAGGATAGGGAAAGCACTGCAGGGTTACATGGGTAATAGGGCAGAGGATAGGGAAAGCACTGCAGGGTTACATGGGTAATAGGGCAGAGGATGGGGAAGCACTGCAGGATTACATGGGTAATAGGGCAGAGGATGGGGAAAGCACTGCAGGATTACATGGGTAATAGGGCAGAGGATGGGGAAGCACTGCAGGATTACATGGGTAATAGGGCAGAGGATGGGGGAAGCACTGCAGGATTACATGGGTAATAGGGCAGAGGATGGGGGAAGCACTGCATGATTACATGGGTAATAGGGCAGAGGATGGGGGAAGCACTGCAGGATTACATGGGTAATAGGGCAGAGGATGGAAAGCACTGCAGGATTACATGTTGTATATATTTAATAAAGCTGTGGCCCTTTCCAGTTAAGAAGGTGTTGTGTCTTTCTTTATATTTAAGGGTATGGGTTAAGGAGGTCCCAGGTTTAATCAGTCATGCAGGCGATCTCTTAACCCTCGCTGCTGAGCCATTTCACGCCTGTGTGCTGAGCTCATTTTTACAGGTTTCGCTCATCATGTTTAAACGTGACTTGGCAGATTCATAATATATCATTATTATATGTATACGTCATGTCCAGCCTGAATATTATAACACAAAATGCAATAAAATTAGAATTTTCAATCATCTACAGCGTGTAAAGTGTTTTTTTCACATTTTATCATGCGAGCGTTTGCGAATTGCGATTATATTTTCTATGGGTTGCGCTTGTAAAAAAAATTAGAAATGGGAACTCGTTACTTTTTTTGGGGGGAAAATACGTGATTTTTAGCAAACGGCCCCATAGAAAAAATCGTTAGTGCAGCATCACTGTTTGCATTATAATTGAAATGGGATCAATATTGCTGCATTAATAAAAATAAAAAACAAAAGGTTTTGTTTAATTAAATTTTTTCCAACTTTTTTTTACATTTTACATGGTCATGTTTAGTATCATTGGAAAGGCCATGCTCTGGCCGTTCCAACGATACTAAACATTAACCCCTAGCTGCCACGGGTCGGGAGACAGGAGGTTCATTGGAACCCCTATCTCCACCATAGGTGGTAGCTAGGGCTTAACTCCCGAACTGAGGTCATCGTGCTATGCGCAATGATGCCAGTTGTCTGGGGGAGATCCCAGAAGCTTGGCTGACATCCAAGATGTCAGCCAGCTCCGGGAGGGGACTGCAATTTGGCGCCTGTTGCGCAGAATTGTGATCCAGCCCCCAAGGGGTTAAAGACAGGCACCGCTTAGAAGGGCAGGCTCTGCCCTTCAAAGCGGTGCCTGCCTTTAGATTCTGGCCCGCACGGATGGGGAAGGAGAGAGGTCCATAGGAACTCCCCCTCCCCTTCAGGCATCTTCCCCGCACTGGTGGGGGTGTGCCTGTAATAGACATCATCGCGCAGGCGCGATGACGTCTATCGTGCCCACCTGGGTACCGGAGGTTTGGCTGGGATCAAGAATACCGGCCGATTGCTGCCTCCTGTGCAAGGAGTCTGTTCAGCAATTTCTTTAAAAAAATAAATCTTGAAAAATGCCTAAACAAATCCTTAAAAATAAATAGAGACTTTTTGCTGCAAATGAAAAGAATAAAGGGTTGAATAAATGCTTAATAGAAACAGGGAATCATTTTTACATTGAAACCTGTGGGAATATTTTGTACGGCTGGTATTTTTATATCCCAAAAAATGCCTATTAAATCCTAATAAATAAATAAAGAGACTTTTTGCTGCAAATGAAAAGAATAAACCTAAATGGGTGAATAAATATTTAATAAAAACAGGGATATTTTTCCATTTCATTGGGATTTGTCTGATTAAACCTGTAGTGTAGGGTTAGAAATTAGTAGACATACAGTGGCAAGAAAAGTATGTGAACCCTTTGAGATTACGTGGAGTTTTGCATGAATTGGTCATAAAATGTCTCTGATCTTCATCTAAGTCACAACAATTTTAAAAACACAGTCTGCTTAAAATAATACAACACAAACATTATATGTTTTCATGTTTTTATTGAACAGAACATGTAAACATTCACAGTGCAGGGTGGAAAAGTATGTGAACCCCTAGCCTAATGACTTCTCCAAGAGCTAATTGGAGCTAGGAGTGAGACAACCTCAAGTCCGATCAGTGTGATATTATTGGATGTGTTGCTGAAAGCTGTCCTGCCCTTTAAAAACACACACCAGTTTTGGGTTTACTGGTTTCAAGAAGCACTGCCTGATGTGAACCATGCCTCGCAGAAAAGAGCTCTCAGAAGAGCTACGATCGAGAATTGTTGACTTGCATGAAGCTGGAAAGGGTTACAAAAGTATCTCCAAAAGCCTTGATGTTCATGTGTCCACGGTAAGGCAGACTGTCTACAAATGGAGAAAGTTCAGCACTGTTGCTACTCTCCCTAGGAGTGGTCATCCTGTAAAGATGACTGCAAGAGCACAGCGCAGAATGCTTAATGAGGTAAAGAAGAATCCTAGAGTGTCAGCTAAAGACTTACAGAAATCTCTGGCACATGCTAACATTTTTGTTGACACATCTACGATAAGGAAAACATTAAACAAGAAGCCATTGCTGTCCAAAAAGAATATTGCAGCACGTTTGAAGTTTGCAAAAGAGCACCTGGATGTTCCACAGCACTACTGGCAAAATATTCTGTGGACAGATGAAACCAAAATTGAGTTGTTTGGAAAAAACACACAACGCTATGTGTGGAGAAAAAAAGGCACAGCACACCAACATCAAAACCTCATCCCCACTGTAAAACATGGCGGAGGGAGCATCATGGTTTGGGGCTGCTTTGCTGCCTCAGGGCCTGGACGGATTGTTGTCATTGATGGAAAAATGAATTCCAGAGTTTATCAAGACATTTTGCAGGAAAACGTAAGACCATCTGTCCGCCAACTGAAGCTCCGCAGAGGATGGGTGATGCAACAGGACAATGACCCAAAGCATACAAGTAATTCAACAAAAGAATGGCTTCAACAAAACAAAATACGCCTTCTGGAGTGGCCCAGTCAGAGTCCTGACCTCAACCCGATTGAAATGCTGTGGCATGACCTTAAGAGAGCGATTCACACCAGACATCCCAAGAATATTGCTACACTGAAACAGTTTTGTGAAGAGGAGTGGTCCAAAATTACTCCATAACGTTGTGCAGGTCTGATCTGCAACTACAGGAAACGTTTTGTTGAGGTTATTGCTGCCAAAGGAGGGTCAACCAGTTATTAAGTCCAATGGTTCACATACTTTTTCCACCCTGCACTGTGAATGTTTACATGTTATGTTCAATAAAAACATGAAAACATATAATGTTTGTGTTGTATTATTTTAAGCAGACTGTGTTTTTCAGATTGTTGTGACTTAGATGAAGATCAGAGACATTTTATGACCAATTCATGCAAAACTCCACGTAATCCCAAAGGGTTCACATACTTTGTCTTGCCACTGTATGTGATTTGTTTCGTTCTGAAACCCAGAAGCAGGACGCTGCGATCAGACGAAGGTGACTGCAGGAGGACATCGAGGGAACGCAGGGACAGGTATGTACCAGCCCGAGTGTGACTCGGGGTTACCATTTTCAGCACTGAAATTTAACCCCGAGCTGCACTCGGGAATACTGCCAGGGAGGTTAAACAGGCGAATCCCATTGGTTTCAGTGTAAAAAATATTCCCTCTTTTTATTAAATATTTATTCAACCGTTCCTGTTTATTCTTTTCATTTGCAGCAAAACGTTTCTAGATTTATTTTTTTAGGATTTCTTAGGCATTTTTAGGGATATAAAAATATCAGTCGTACAAAATAAAATACCAGCCGGTACCAAAATAGTCCTATAGGATTCAATGTAAAAAATATTCCCTGTTTTTATTAAATACATGCAGGGTTATTCAGAGAGCGGTGAAAAGCAGGAGAATGACTGGAGAATGGAAAATTCTAGGTCAAAATAGCTGATTTGGAAAGTGAGATGAGAGAATTTTTCTGGTTTGGCTATTTTGACCAAGAATTTTCCATTCTCCAGTCATTCTCCTGCTTTTCACCTCTCTCTGAATTACCCTGATATTCAACCGTTATTCTATTCACTTCAGCAAAAAGTCTTATTTTTTTTAGGATCTTACGGCATTTTTCGGGATTTATTTTGTGAAATTTTTGGATTCCTATTTTTTTTTAATATGACGATCCTTTTTTTCTTTGCCAAACGCGGCATTTTTTCCCTCTTTCCTTCAGTCTTGCTGCATTTGACTGGGGCTGTCTATGGTGCTGAAAGCTATTCAGTACCAAGGACAGCAGCCATGTGGAGTTACGGAGCACCACGGAGCTACTATCCATCGTGCTGAATAGGTTTCAGCACCAAGAATAGCTGCTGTCCTTGGTACTGAATAGCTTTCAGCAGTATGGAGAGCAACTGCGCGGGGCGGTGGAGCCCCATGAAACTACGATCTATGCAAAGCATAGACAGCCTCCACCTAACGCAGCAAGACTGAAGGAAAGAGAAAAAAAAACGCTGTGCTTGGCAAAAAAATCCCCCTCATTTAAGGCTAGGGTCAGACGAACGAATTTTTCGCGTCGTCCGTGAAAAAGTGCGTTCAAACGAATCAATGTATTTTTTCATGGAATACGCGATAGCGGTCATACGATGCGCATTTTCGTCCGTGATTTTGTACGGATCATAAATAAAACCCTTTTTGCATCGGGACGTTATGTTGGCCGGACATTAGCAGCGTCTGACGTCTCCTAATCACGCACACTCGCCGCTAGCGGACGCAGCGCACTCTGTACATCAGTACTAGCGGTTTCACGTTCTCGAAAAAATGCGTTTGTTTGCCGCTTGCGTTGCCCGGCCGAACTTTTGTGCGGCCGTACTTCGTGTATTGCCCGTCGTTGGCCGTCATTTGCTGCTACTACGGTCGTGATTAAGTGCGGCTGCACACGAGTTCGCACTGTGTTCGTCTGACCCCAGCCAAAAAATGAAATAGGAATCCAAAAATTTCACCAGAAAATCCTGAAAAATTTCTAAAAAAAAAATCCTAAAAAAATAAAGAGACTTTTTGCTGCAAGTGAAAAGAATATGCGGTTGAATAAATATTCAAAGAAATATAAAAATGGGGAATAATTTTTACATTGTAACCTATGGGATTATTGTAGCACCGGCTGGTTTTTTATTTTGTACGACTGGTATTTTTATATCCCGAAAAATGCCTAAAAAGTAAATAAATAAAGAGACATTTTGCTGCAAATGAAAATATTAAATGTAAACTGTTGAATAAATATTTAAGAAAAAAACACTACTTGTCTATGGTGAATCGAATGTAAGTGAAACGGCAAAACGAATTGATCTGTAAAAACAAAACCTTTATTTTTTTACACTATAACCTAAGTAAAATTCATCCGTTTCACATTCCGAAATAACGGATAAAAACTAAATACAACTTGATCCGTAAAACGAATTAACAATAAAAAGGAAATAATGAATCAACCCAAAATATGAATTACTGATCATCCGAACCAATGAATCAAACCAAAAATACGAATCACGGTAACATATCGAAACCCATCATAACCGACAGGGAAAAAAATGGAACAAAATGATCCGAAATGAAACAAAATGATCCGAAATGAAACAAAATGATCCGAAATGAAACAAAATGATCCGAAATGGAATGAAGCAAAAAAACTGGAACGAAATGATGTGAAACGAAACCAATTTTTTTTCCTGTTCATGAGCCTAAAATAAACTCTTTAGACTGGGGCGTGTTGGAGATACAACAGCATATATTATACTATGGACTGCAGGTGGCGCTGTTAGTACAGGTTAAATGTGTTCTAAACTCGTTGGTATATGTTCACAGGAAATAAGTCTCTATTGTCTCTGCTTTACTTCCTTCTTCCTTTCTAGCTGTGTGATGATGAAGCATCCTGATATATATCCAGTGACTAATCTGTTATAAGTTGTTTTATTGCTATATGCACAAAGTAAAGTTCTCTACTGCAGATTCACAAGACTCCAGTGCCTCTTTCATACATAACCAACAGGTTATGGGCCCAGACACTGAAAACGAAACTACAAATCAGTAAGTGCTGCAGCTATCATCCAAATACCTGCTGTGTGTGAGGAAAGGAGCTGCATCCAATATACTGAAAGATGGCAAGTGGCTCAGATGTGAAATATGCAATAGCAAAGCTAAACAATACCAATTATCAGCTGTGGAAGTTTAAGCTGGAAATGCTGTTATCCAAAGATGATCTGTGGCAGGTGCTGGATACAATCAGACCCACTGACAACCCAGAAGAATGGGACAAAAGAAACAGGCAAGCAAAAGCAGTTATAAGCCTGTTAGTGGAGGATGATCAACTAATCCATATAAGAAAAGAAAACACAGCTAAAGGTATGTGGACTGCGCTACAGAAACTGCACGAGCGTTCAAACTTAAACAGTAAAACTATATCTGTTACGTAAACTGTATAAGATGAGGCTGGAAAAAGGCCAGGAAATGTGTGAACATGTGAACGCTATGCTGGAAATTGTGGAGCAATTACGTGCAATTGGAGAAGAAATAAAAGACAATCATGTAGTGGCATTACTATTATGCAGCCTTCCAGAATCATATAGTGCCCTGATAAACGCTCTAGAAACCAGACCAGAGGAAGAACTAACACTGGAATATGCTAAAGGGAAATTAATTGATGAATACAACAGAAAGAAGGAAAATATACGTGGTGAAGAGAATGACAAAACAGAAGTAGCTCTAAAGGTGAATGAAAACACAAAACAAAACAAAGAGACCAGAGTGTGTTTTCGCTGCAAAAGGACAGGTCATTTGAAATATAATTGTTCAATCTGGAAAGCAGAACAGCGAAGGAGAGAGACATTCACAAAAGAAAGAGCTAAAGCAGCCACACAGGAAAGCAAAGACAGAGCGTGGAGTGCAAGTTTTAAAGTAAGGGATACAGAATCCTTAATCCAAAGACCAACAAGGTCACAGTAAGCCGCAGTGTTTATTTTGATGAAAGCCAAACATCAGAAATAATGACTCCCGAAAAACACGAAGAAAAGGTGCCGATTGAAATAGCAAGAGATGCTGACCAAAAGGAAACTGTGCAGGAGTCAGACCAAGAAGTGGAACTCACAATTGATGACTTAACTGTTCACAATCCAGTAGAACCGACAGAACAACCAGAAATCAGAAGATCTACTCGGACAACAAAAGGGATCCCACCGCGCAAGCTGTCATACACTGTTAAGACACATGAGACATTTGAACCAACATCTTGGGAAGACATAGATAAACTACCAAAAGGGGAAGCCAATCAGTGGAGAAAGGCGGCTGAAGAAGAACTAAAATCACTTCAGAAAAATGAAACCTGGACTCTCACAGAGCTCCCTCCCGGTCACAAAACTATAGGAAGTAAATGGATTTTTAAAGTGAAGTACGACGCAGAAGGAAACATTCACAGATACAAGGCAAGAGTAGTCGCCAAGGGATATTCCCAGAAATATGGAGAAGATTATGATGAAACATTTGCTCCAGTGGTAAAGCACACAACCATTCGAACATTCCTCAGCATCGCAGCTGAAAAACAAATGCAAGTGAAGCACCTGGATGTCAAAACAGCTTTTCTATATGGAGATATCAAAGAGGAACTCTACATGGAGCAGCCACGAGGGTTTAATACAGGACAGAACCTTGTGTGTAAACTGCAAAAGAGCATCTATGGTCTCAAACAAGCAGCAAGAATGTGGAATGAAAAAGTGAACGAAGTACTCACAACAGAAGGATTTTCAAGAAGTAACGCTGATCCATGCCTGTATTCAAAGAATCAAGACAACAAATGGATCTACCTACTAATTTATGTTGATGACATCATAATTTGTTTTGAACAAGAAGGGGATTATGATCAAATAACTAGCACATTGAAACAAAACTTTGAGATTAAAGAGCTTGGGAACATTGCTCACTATTTAGGAATCCAAATCGAGAAAGAAGAAGACGGAAGTTATCTTCTTCACCAAAGTCAGAAAATTACAGATATTCTAGCAGAGTTTCACATGCAAGATGCAAAAGAGGTGAAAACGCCTATGGAACCAGCTTATCAGAAAGACAATGGAATGGAAAACTTGTTACCTAACAATGAGAAGTACCGCAAAGCAATTGGAAAATTGTTATACATTGCAACTGTGACAAGACCAGACATTGCCGCAGCATTGAGTATACTCTGTAGAAAAGTTTCAACACCCTGTCAACGTGATTGGAATGCCGTAAAAAGGGTGATACAGTATCTAAAAGGAACAATTCATATGAAACTGCGACTGCCAGCAACACCCAATGCAAACTTAATTGGATATGTAGATGCTGACTGGGCCGGAGATATCACAGACCGCAAATCTACTACTGGTTACATCTTCCAGTACGGAGAAGGAACCATCAGCTGGTCTAGTCGAAAACAAGCGACTGTTGCACTCTCTTCAACTGAAGCAGAATACATAGCAGCAGCACATGCATGTCAAGAAGCAATTTGGATTCGTCAACTTCTATTAGACATGGGACTGGATATGTCTAAACCGATACCCATCTTTGAAGACAACCAGGGATGTATAAAGTTGACACAATCAGAAAGGATCAACCCTAGAACCAAGCACATAGACGTAAAATATCATCTGCTCAGGGACACACAAGAGCAAGGACTTATCGATATTCAGTATTGCCCATCAGAAGAGATGACTGCAGATGCACTCACCAACCGTTGCCAAAGGAACGTTATTGTTTTCTTCAAAAGAAGCTGAATGTTGTATGATTATGCACATGCTGTTGAGAAGGGGTGTTGGAGATACAACAGCATATATTATACTATGGACTGCAGGTGGCGCTGTTAGTACAGGTTAAATGTGTTCTAAACTCGTTGGTATATGTTCACAGGAAATAAGTCTCTATTGTCTCTGCTTTACTTCCTTCTTCCTTTCTAGCTGTGTGATGATGAAGCATCCTGATATATATCCAGTGACTAATCTGTTATAAGTTGTTTTATTGCTATATGCACAAAGTAAAGTTCTCTACTGCAGATTCACAAGACTCCAGTGCCTCTTTCATACATAACCAACAGGGCGGACATGGGTCTGGTGGGAGCTGGTGCCTCAGCACATTGTTTATAGACACTGGCGTGTGCGTAGCCCGTTGGATGTGGGGGTGCACGCACAAACCTTTAGTCACTGAAAACTCATGTTGAGAAGATTTTGTGCAAAATGCACATTTTTCATTAGAAATAACAAGCCTCTAATCAGAGATTCAGTCAGTTTTTATGCCCTTCATCACAAACCAAAATATCATTGCACGAGGAGAAAGAGGACCTCTGCACCTAACATTAGGGTGTGCCCGGGCACACCCTGCGCACGTCTATAGAGCCGTTTAATAAGCAGCCTGGTGCAGCAGGACAGCAGATCCGTTTCATAAAGTTCTCCATGATGAAATGCTTCTGGCTCAGTTAGCGATGAAAGGGTGACATACTTCTTTGTCCTGGAAAAGATCCAGACTCGGCCAATAACTCCAGCCAGACAAGGATGTGATGGTTTAATAGGATTTGGGCGACTTCCAACCAGCTCCAAATCCTTAGAGAAGATTTCTCAGATCTTCCCATTTTCTCATGAATAAAACCTTGTGATGGACAGTTTGTCACTGGAGCTGGATAATATCTATCATTTAAGGCTTGGAAGGGGCCATTTCACATGAAGCCCATATCCTCAGCGATTCCTGATTAACCAGGAGAGGTAACACATGGACGTCAAGAAGGAATCAGAGCATTACAGTGACGTATCTACGTATAAGATCCACAACATTGTAACAAAGGGCCAAGAAAAAACACACTCGCAAGACATACTGACATTATATAATGGCAAGAGAAATTTGTGACAGCATTAATGTCTATTTGTGATACGCTCATACACACTGCACATTACTGTGAGTTTTATTGCTGTGGAGCTCTGTGATACGCTCATACACACCGCACATTGCTTTGAGTTTTATTGCTATGGAGCTCTGTGATATGCTCATACACACTGCACATTACTGTGAGTTTTATTGCTGTGGAGCTCTGTGATACGCTCATACACACCGCACATTGCTTTGAGTTTTATTGCTATGGAGCTCTGTGATATGCTCATACACACTGCACATTACTGTGAGTTTTATTGCTGTGGAGCTCTGTGATACGCTCATACACACCGCACATTGCTTTGAGTTTTATTGCTGTGGAGCTCTGTGATACGCTCATACACACCGCACATTGCTTTGAGTTTTATTGCTATGGAGTGTTGTGATATATTTTTCACTCGCATTACTGAATACTCACATGGGACTCCCTCTGGATACACTGATATTCCTGTTGTATATAGAATGAAGCCATGAAGTTATAATAGTGTTACAATAATGTGCTGACTCTGATGTCCAGTAAGAGACACATTCTCAGCCTTCCTGTCATCTCGGATGTGTATCTGTTGCTGGGTATCACAGGTGATAAAAATTGTGGAGTTTAGAGGGAAGGTGGCAATCTCTGGAGATCGGCCTCCTGTCACTTGGACCCTTTGCAGCACACCTGGCATTATCCCGCCTCGTCTAAAATGGAACTATTACACTATTGCTTTTTCTGGCAGTGCCAGGTCATTACATCAAGACTTTCAGGGCTTTGGAAACAGGAGGGTTGTGTCATTATTGCTGAAAACAGAGACAGAGTGTGAACCACCTGCGAGCTGGCAGGGATACGACTGGCTAAACCTTGGTGAAAGGGTTAATTTGCTGTATTTTAATGACACCCTTGTGAGCAGTATTTACGAAGTAATTTACAGCATGAAGTCAGTGTGGATTTAATGAAAGCCGCATTCACAGGCCGCACGGTGACGTGTATGAGCTGCCAGAACCAGGAGAGGATCTTAAAGTGTCAGCAGACCCAGCGCAGAACCAAGAAGATCTGCAACAAAACACATGAAGAATTCCCAGATTCCCCTATTATTATGACGGGCAATCATAATTATAATAAAGACACGGAGGCGAGTATTATGCTATCTTTCCTTTACTTAGCAGCAAAGAACAATCTCTCAAATACCATAACAAAAGTATTTACAGAGAAAAAAATACATTTAAACAATATATAACCATAACATGCAGTGGTACAGTCCAGACAATGGTACAGCCCAACTCCATAAATCCTCCGACCGACGTTAGCTCCTCCTCTTTTCTGATGCGAGACGTAACAAACTTCTTCTTTAACTCAATGAACATCAGAGGGACTTCGTTCTTTCAGGCGAAGACTATCTCCAACGTGAATTCCACAAAGTTCTGATACAACTTCCAATGTAACACTCAAGCTGTCAGGGAAATCAACATGTTAAGGGTCAACAGAGCTTACCTAAGGAATATATAGAAAAAGATAGACCGATCTATAACACTTATAGAACGTATAACATTATCCTCAGATATCAGGGTGGGAAAAATAACTTCTAACATTTGGGTGGGATAATACTCGCCTCCGTGTCTTTATTATAATTATGATTCCCCGTCATGATAATCGGGGAATCTGGGAATTATCCCACAAGACACAGAGGCTCATATTATGCTAGTTCAAAGCTTAATTAATTAGTGATAGTGACATGTGACACACTGGTTTAAAATAACACTCCCTAAAGGTGGATTCTCTGGACCAGTCTGCTGTTTTAAGATGTCTACAAGACGACATCCACGGAAGAAAAAAAACCTCGGAAGCAGAAGCACTCCGGGATGAATGAGCTCCGAACACTGAGACGTCTACACCAGCTTCTGACATGATCCATTTAACCCACCCAGCGAGTGTGGTGGAAGTTACAGAATTGTATGGTTTGCGTAAGGATATGAATAACCGTTGGGATTGGAGTGACCTGTTAGGGGCAGAAACTCTTCCATATTCTTTAACCCTTTCGCTGCTGAGGCATTTCACACCTCTGTGCTGAGGTCATTTTTACCAGTTTTGCTCATCATGTTTAAATGCGTTTTGAAGGCTTATTTTAGTATATGACCCAGACATATTATATATCGTTCTTTCCGTCAGACTCGGCAGATTCATAATATGTCATTATTATATGTATACGTCATGTCATGTCTGTATATTATAACAAAAAATGCAATAAAATATGAATTTTCAATAATTTACAACGTGTAAAGTGTTTTTTTTTCACATTTTAACATGCGAGCAATTGTGGTTATATTTTGTATGGAGTGCGCTTGTTAAAAAAATTAGAGATGGGGTCTCGTTACATTTTTTTTTGGGGAAAATTACGCGATTTTTAACAAACGCACCGCATACAAAAATCGTTAGTGCAGCATCATTGTTCACATTATAATTGAAATGGAAACAATATTGCTGCATTAACAAAACAAAAAAAAAAAAAAAGTTTTTTTTTATATATTTTTTTTTAAAAAAAATTTTTCACAGTGGTGTTTGGTATCGTTGGAACAGGAGAACCACTTGGCTGGACGCGCTGAGCGCGTCCATAGCAGCCAAGTGGTTAAAACAATTACTGGGTAAAGGATAGGACGCTGTGGCAAAACTGGATAGAAGACCTCTGACAATGAAGTCCTTGTCATATAGGAAAATTGAACATTTCTCCCCGTATCGGGTAAAAGGCCTCCCCTTCCCCTGAACTTCTACGCACACGCTCCTCCCTGAAACAATTATTACTCGGCGACGTAGCCAAACAGCTGCTCTGGTCCCGTCGGTTGTTTCATGAGAAGGCTAATAAACTAGATACTCTAATGGCCCACACTCTCAAGCCCCGAAGTAAATTCTCCTCTATCCCTGCAGTTAGAACGGTAGACGATGTCTTAGTTAACTCCCCGCAGGAGATCAGCACGGCTTTCACAGCATATTATTCTAACCTATACAACCATTCTCCCCACCATACTCCCTCTGACAAATCCCATTTAGATGCCATCTCCTCTTTTTTAGATTCCCTCTCTTTGCCGCAGCTTGAGGACTCTCACAAATCGAGTCTAAGTGCTCCAATCCTAGAGGAGGAGGTTAGTTGCGCCATCTCTGCACTGGGAGGTACGAAGGCCCCAGGCCCGGATGGGTTTTCAGGGGGGTACTATAAAGTGCTGCATCCGGAACTCATCCCATTTTTGACGTCGGTTTTTAACGGCTGCGCCGAGGGTGGGTCTCTCCACCCTGATTTGCTCGTGGCCAAAATAGCCCTTATTCCTAAAGAGGGTAAAGACCCTGCAGCGGTTGAGAGCTACCGCCCTATATCCCTCATCAACTTTGATGCTAAGGTCCTGGCGACCAGCCTCAGTCCATTCCTCCAATTTTTAGTCCATTCGGATCAGGTCGGTTTTGTTCCTAATCGTCAACTATTTGATAACACTAGACGTAATGCTGACCTGATCTGGTGGCTGTCTTCTCGAGCGACGCCTTCCCTTGTCTTATCATTGGACGCGGAGAAGGCTTTTGACAGGGTGGAATGGCCTTTCCTTTTTTCTACCCTCTCCCACTTTGGCCTCCCAGATCTTTATCTTAAAACGGTGGGTGCTCTTTACTCTGGTAGGTCTGCGCAGGTCTGAATCCCGGGCTGTTGCCCCACTGGGTTCCCTATTCTTAACGGCACTCGTCAGGGCTATCCCCTCTCGCCCCTCCTCTTTCTCCTCTCTCTCGAACCCTTATTGGCTGCCATACGAGGTCATCCCGGCATAAGGGGGGTTCCGGTCGGAGGAGATAATTTTACTGTCTCGGCCTACGCTGACGACATCCTTCTCACTTTGACAGACCCCATCTCTTCTCTTTCCCACCTTAGACCGTTATTATCTGACTTTGGTAAAATAGCGGGTTTTCGCGTTAACTACTCTAAATCCTGTGCTATGCCCCTTCATATGTTACACACAGACACAACCTTGATTGAATCAGATTTTGGGTTTCGTCTTGCTCCCTCTGAATTGCCATTCTTGGGTATCCTCTTAACAGCAGATCCGAAAGCTCTTTATAGCAAGAACTTCACAACCATGGTTCATCAGATTAAGTGTGATCTGGAGCATTGGTGTGATAAATCCATACCGTGGATAGGACGCATTCATAGTATGAAGATGAACATACTCCCACATATTCTTTTTCTGTTCCAGACACTACCTCTATTACTAACTCAATGGTACTTAGTCGGGCTCCAACAGGCGATCGACTCGTTTATTTGGCAAAATAAGAGACATAGGGTGGCGCGCCGTATTTTATATCGCCCTAAGACCCGTGGAGGACTAGAGCTCCCTAACCTATATCTATACTATTGCGCAGCCCAGTTGACTCAGGTTGTGGCCTGGCACTCTCCCGCTTCTACTAGATGGTGGGTCGCGCTAGAATCTGCCTTTATGTCCCCTGACCGCCCGGATCTATACATATGGCTCCCTAGAACCTCCAGACCTATCTTGCGCACGGCGTGTCCCTCGATTTTGACATCTCTCCGCCTTTTTGAACTAGCTAGGAAGAAATTTGCGCTGGTGGGCGCTTCCTCTCCCCTCACCCCCTTACTACGTAATAGAGAATTTCCCCCGGGACTAAGGGCCTCAGACTTTAGGGGACTGGTGGGAGCAGGGCTATTGAGGTACAGAGACCTTTATCAGAGGGGACGGCTCATCACTTTTTCTGAACTTCAGGAACGTGGCCATTTGACTCCTTTTTCGGTGCTTACAGATCCGACATTTCGCTACCGCTCTGACCTTGGAAAGGGTCTCAACTGTTCCCCTCACTACTTTAGAGTGCGTTTGCATGGCAGATGGCCCCCTGAAAGGGCTTATATCCCAATTATACCTCCTTCTTAGCTCCAGCCCGGGACAGTGGGGACCCCTCACGTACTGTGATAAATGGGAGCTTGACTTATGCGATCCTTTGCCAGGTGACGAATGGGAGGATATATGGGAACAAACAGCCAGGTCTTCCATTTGTGTCACCCACCAGGAACAATCATACAAAATCTTACTCCGCTGGTACGTCACCCCGGTGTCCCTTTATCGTATGCCGGTCACCTCCAGTGATTTCTGTTGGCGAGACTGCGGGAATAAGGGCACTTATATCCATATGTGGTGGGACTGACCGGTAGTATGCTGCTTCTGGTCTCTAATTCATACAGAATTTCAGAACATATTCCACCGACAACTACCTCTAGATCCCTGGGCATACCTCCTCTCTCGTCCCTTGTCAGCTCTGTCTCGACCTGAGCAACTTTTATTCAATAGGCTGGCCCTTGGCGGCATCTTGGCACCATTACTGATGCCTGTCTTATGGACGAACTGACGGCCAAGGTCAGAGACACCATCAGCTCCTTCACTAAAACATGGTCCCTATGGGACGAGTACATCGCATGCCCCTAATTAGTAAACTACTAATTGCCCTGCCCTGATTAGCCCCTATTCAAGCTAGCGCCCGGATGGTCCCAATTCACGACACACCACCAGCTGATGGTTGGAACTTCCACCCTTTTTTTTGTTTGTTTATTTTCTATGATTTGTTATCCTTCATTGTTTATGTGTTTTTTATTTTCCCTTTGAATAGGGTGTCTTCCCATATTTCTTGGGATTATTCTTCTATGTTTAGTTGATGAAAATAAGCGTTACTGTGTCCTACCATCGCTATGTTACTTTATCTACTGTGTATTATGTGCTAATGGATACATGACTCTTTAAATAAAGAATTTATAAAAAAAAAAAAAAAAAAAAAAAACACACCAGAGGGACACCACTTACCACTGATATCCATCTTGAAAATGCATCATTTATGACCACTCTGTACCCTATTTTTTATCCAGTTGTTTTCTATCCAAGAACAAGTATTTAGATCTAGACCAATTTTTCTTAATTTAAATAGTAACCTTTTGTGTGGAACTGTGTCGAAAGCTGTGGGAAAATCTAAGTAAATAACATCCACTGTGACCCCCTGATCTATACTGACACTATCACACTGTGACCCCCTGATCTATACTGACACTATCACACTGTGACCCCCTGATCTATACTGACACTATCACACTGTGACCCCCTGATCTATACTGACACTATCACACTGTGACCCCCTGATCTATACTGACACTATCACACTGTGACCCCCGATCTATACTGACACTATCACACTGTGACCCCCTGATCTATACTGACGCTATCACACTGTGACCCCCTGATCTATACTGACACTATCACACTGTGACCCCCTGATCTATACTGACACTATCACACTGTGACCCCCTGATCTATACTGACACTATCACACTGTGACTGACGGTGGGCCTGACCTGACATGGCACAGAAGGGGTGTGAGCTACTTGAGCAGTTAACAGACATGACCCATGGATGTATAAACAAAACAAGGGATTTATTTACAACAGTACTATATACAGCAAGGAACCAGAACACCACAATGAAACAAAAAGACCTGAGCACTCGAATCAAACCATAGACCTGAACTAAATATACAATAGATAAACAAACAGTTAAACAACCAAGGACCTGAGAAACTATAGGCAGAAAGACATAAGAGAACTAAACACTAGAGTAACATGAGTGAAACCATAAACCTGTTTAAACCTAGAGAAGAAACATGAAATGCAAACATAAATCCCAAACATGAACCATATGAACAAAACAGTATGAATAACCAAGGACCTGGGAGACTATAAACAGATGTAAATACAGAACTGGCGGAGGAGTAAACCCAAAACCTGAAAGTAAAGTAATATAGGGTAACTAGAACACATACAGGAGAACCTGAGCAAAAGATCCCTACCAGAACTGCAAGGTAAGTGAATAAGGATCAAGGCTTGGACCAAAGCAGACTGAAACATCAGAATGAGGCAGCGCCCTTCTTAGGGCGATGCTGCTTATATAGCACATGACCAATGAGAACAATTAAAGTCCGGTGAGGTCCAGGCTTGGATGTGAACCAAATGTCCAGAACTAAATGCAATGTCCACAGAAGCCAGAGGGGGCGCCAGATGTGCTAGAATGTCCAAAAACATGACTGGCCACTCCCACCTCTGCCAGAGGGGGCACAGGACGTCACAGTGACCTCCTGATCTATACTGACACTATCACACTGTGACCCCCTGATCTATACTGACACTATCACACTGTGACTCCTGATCTATACTGACACTATCACACTGTGACCCCTGATCTATACTGACACTATCACACTGTGACCCCCTGATCTATACTGACACTATCACACTGTGACCTCCTGATCTATACTGACACTATCACACTGTGACCCCTGATCTATACTGACACTATCACACTGTGACCCCCTGATCTATACTGACACTATCACACTGTGACTCCCTGATCTATACTGACGCTATCACACTGTGACCCCTGATCTATACTGACGCTATCACACTGTGACCGCCTGATCTATACTGACACTATCACACTGTGACCTCCTGATCTATACTGACACTATCACTCTGTGACCTCCTGATCTATACTGACACTATCACACTGTGACCCCCTGATCTATACTGACACTATCACACTGTGACCCCTGATCTATACTGACACTATCACACTGTGACCTCCTGATCTATACTGACACTATCACACTGTGACCTCCTGATCTATACTGACACTATCACACTGTGACCCCCTGATCTATACTGACACTATCACACTGTGACCCCCTGATCTATACTGACACTATCACACTGTGACCCCCTGATCTATACTGACACTATCACACTGTCACCCCCTGATCTATAATGACACTATCACTCTGTGACCTCCTGATCTATACTGACGCTATCACACTGTGACCCCCTGATCTATACTGACGCTATCACACTGTGACCCCCTGATCTATACTGACACTATCACACTGTGACCCCCTGATCTATACTGACGCTATCACACTGTGACCCCCTGATCTATACTGACGCTATCACACTGTGACCCCCTGATCTATACTGACGCTATCACACTGTGACCCCCTGATCTATACTGACACTATCACACTGTGACCTCCTGATCTATACTGACATTATCACACTGTGACCTCCTGATCTATACTGACACTATCACACTGTCACCCCCTGATCTATAATGACACTATCACACTGTGACCTCCTGATCTATACTGACATTATCACACTGTGACCCCCTGATCTATACTGACGCTATCACACTGTGACCCCCTGATCTATACTGACACTATCACACTGTGACCCCCTGATCTATACTGACACTATCACACTGTGACCCCTGATCTATACTGACACTATCACACTGTCACCCCCTGATCTATAATGACACTATCACACTGTGACCTCCTGATCTATACTGACATTATCACACTGTGACCTCCTGATCTATACTGACACTATCACACTGTGACCCCCTGATCTATACTGACACTATCACACTGTGACCCCCTGATCTATACTGACACTATCACACTGTCACCCCCTGATCTATAATGACACTATCACACTGTGACCTCCTGATCTATACTGACATTATCACACTGTGACCTCCTGATCTATACTGACACTATCACACTGTGACCCCCTGATCTATACTGACACTATCACACTGTGACCCCCTGATCTATACTGACACTATCACACTGTGACCCCCTGATCTATACTGACACTATCACACTGTCACCCCCTGATCTATAATGACACTATCACTCTGTGACCTCCTGATCTATACTGACGCTATCACACTGTGACCCCCTGATCTATACTGACGCTATCACACTGTGACCCCCTGATCTATACTGACACTATCACACTGTGACCCCCTGATCTATACTGACGCTATCACACTGTGACCCCCTGATCTATACTGACGCTATCACACTGTGACCCCTGATCTATACTGACGCTATCACACTGTGACCCCCTGATCTATACTGACACTATCACACTGTGACCCCCTGATCTATACTGACACTATCACACTGTGACCTCCTGATCTATACTGACGCTATCACACTGTGACCCCCTGATCTATACTGACACTATCACACTGTGACCCCCTGATCTATACTGACACTATCACACTGTGACCCCCTGATCTATACTGACACTATCACACTGTGACCTCCTGATCTATACTGACACTATCACACTGTGACCTCCTGATCTATACTGACACTATCACACTGTGACCCCCTGATCTATACTGACACTATCACACTGTGACCCCCTGATCTATACTGACACTATCACACTGTGACCTCCTGATCTATACTGACACTATCACACTGTGACCCCCTGATCTATACTGACACTATCACACTGTGACCCCCTGATCTATACTGACACTATCACACTGTGACCTCCTGATCTATACTGACACTATCACACTGTGACCCCCTGATCTATACTGACACTATCACACTGTGACCCCCTGATCTATACTGACACTATCACACTGTGACCTCCTGATCTATACTGACGCTATCACACTGTGACCCCCTGATCTATACTAACACTATCACACTGTGACCTCCTGATCTATACTGACGCTATCACACTGTGACCCCCTGATCTATACTGACACTATCACACTGTGACCCCTGATCTATACTGACACTATCACACTGTGACCCCCTGATCTATACTGACACTATCACACTGTGACCCCCTGATCTATACTGACACTATCACACTGTGACCCCCTGATCTATACTGACACTATCACACTGTGACCCCTGATCTATACTGACACTATCACACTGTGACCTCCTGATCTATACTGACGCTATCACACTGTGACCCCCTGATCTATACTGACACTATCACACTGTGACCCCCTGATCTATACTGACACTATCACACTGTGACCCCCTGATCTATACTGACACTATCACACTGCGACCCCCTGATCTATACTGACGCTATCACACTGTGACCCCCTGATCTATACTGACACTATCACACTGTGACCCCCTGATCTATACTGACACTATCACACTGTGACCCCCTGATCTATACTGACACTATCACACTGTGACCCCCTGATCTATACTGACACTATCACACTGTGACCCCCTGATCTATACTGATACTTACTTCCTCATAGAACGTAATTAGGTTAGTCTGACATGATCTGTGTTTCATGAAACCATGCTGATTTTTGCCAATTACATTATACCTCCCAATAAATTCCTGAATATTATCCCTTAGTAATCCCTCAAATACTTTCCCAGCCACAGATGTTAAGCTCACAGGTCTATAATTGCCAGGCACAAATTTTAAACCTTTGTTAAATATAGGGACCACGTCAGCTTTTCTCCAATCCTCTGGTACTATTCCTGAAAGAAAAGAATCTCAAAAGATTAAGAACAGAGGTTTACATATTTCAACACATAGCTCTCTCAGTACTCGCGGGTGAATTCCATCTGGCCCTGGGGCTTTATTCACATTCACATTGTTTAATTTCTGCAAAACCTTGTCCTGAGTCAACCAGTCACTTTGTATTAGTAAGTTTTTATTAATGAATTGCATGTCTCCTGTTACAGGTTTCTCTTTGATAAATACTGAAGAAAAATAATCATTTAAAATTTCTGCCTTATCCTGATCTTCAGTTAACAATAACCCTAACTCAGATTTTAGTGAACCTACATTTTCACTCTTGGGTTTTTTAGAATTTATGTACCTAACGAATCTTTCAGGGTTGGTCTTGCTCTCTTTGGCTATTTCTTTGGCAGAATGTGTGGAGGAGGGAAGGGGAGGAGCTTAGGAGAAGCACCTGGAGAGCTGGCTGCTCAAACTGCTCAGTCATGACGGCCTGTGCTCCTGCCACGACTCAGCTCCGGCCTGACGATTGCACATCCCGGCCACCTCTAGGCAGAGCAGGGCCTCCCTTAGCATTTAAGGGACCTTCTGAAAACACGTTTAATTCAGTATTGTTAATCAAGCCCCGATGATAAAGGGATTTATCCTGGTGATTATTAATGTCTGAGAGCTCCACTGTTACGTCTTCAGCCCCTGCAGCACTGCCTGGGGGGTCTGGATGCCCGGTGGGGTTGCTGGCTGGTTGAGTACCAGCACCCAGTAATGTCAGACCGGCGTCTGAGGGGGCGGGACTTGGTGTGGTCACGAGGAGCTGCCGGGTTTAAAGCAGGACGTGAGAGATTGCTCGTCGCCCTGACGTGGAGTATAGTTCCCGCATCACTTGCTTTCTAATCTACTGCTGATTGATTCCAGTTGCCGACTTGCTTGTACGAGGATCCTGTCTACATTCTGAGCCGGCTTTTCCCTTTGACCATTCTCTTGTAAACTCCCTTCATGTTTTGTATGTGTGGTTCAGACTTCATGTTTGGGTTTAACTGCATGGTTTCGGTTTGGAGGTCTGCCCGCCTGTTTGGTAAACCCATTGCTCACCCAAGGTCTCTGTATACTGTACAATCCGGTTACAGTCCTAATCACTAGGGATGAGCTGTTCGATCAGTTCGGAGTTCGATTCGAACATTGGCAGTTCGAAAGTTTGTGAACTTCGAACTTTTTGGGATGTTCGCCAAAAGTTCGATTTAAAAAAAATATATATATATTTTAAAAATGCTTAAAAAATACAATAATTTTTTACAAAAATACAATAATTACAAAAATCTAGAAATAAAGAGACTCTTTACTGCAGAATATTATAAGCAATATATAATATTTTTAACATTGAAGCCTATGGGATAAAACATTCTTGTTACTAAAACATCAGGCAGACATGGCCCTCTAATCAGGCACTGTAGAGGGCAGCCTGCAGGGGCCTCCCAAGGATCCCCTTGAGGAGCATTGAGGAGCAAGGAGCATGCAGCCGCCGGATGACAGAGCTGCGACTGTGCGGGCTAGCCGCCCGGGTGCATGTGGCAAAGACAGGCAGCACAGGGAGGGAGCCACTGCACCTGCGGCTACGGCAGACCCCCCACCAGGATCCAGGGAGCCCCCAGTGACCACCAGGCTAAGGTAAGGCGACACATTTCTAAAAAAAATAAAATCTGAGGACATTTTTAAATGTCCCCGGGAACATAAAATAAAACTTTATTTTTTCTTTCTCTACCTGGCTGAATGTATTTAATTATATATATTAGATACATTCAGCCAGGTAGAGGGGGGTGGCATGTGGGCTGCGCAGGTCTCGGGCAGTGGTTTGTTTTTTTGTGTGTATATTTTTAGCAAATTTATAGGGGAAGGTAACGGCAGGTATGATATATACAGTGGCGTCACTAGGGTTGGTGTCACCCGGTGCGGTAACTTATGGTGTCACCCCCCCGAGTTTTACAGATTTTTTTAACTACTCTTACTCCTAAATCAGTACTCCCATATAACACTGAATGCTCATACACACAGCGCACATTACTGTGAGGTTTATTGCTGTGGAGCTCTCTCATATGCTCACACAACTTTTTGCCAACTGCCAGCAAGTACGATGCCTGTTCGAAGGCAGTGAAAGCACACATGGATATATATTGCCCCCAGCAGCTCTGGATATATTGCCCCCAGCAGCTCACCCATGGATATATATTGCCCCAGCTCACATATGTATATATTGCGCCTCAGCTCACACATGGATATATTGCCCCAGACCAGCTCACACATAGATATATTGCCCCAGACAAGCTCACACATGGATATATTGCCCCAGACCAGCTCACACATGGATATTGCCCCAGCTCTCATGGATATGCCCCCAACACACATGGATACTGCCCCAAGCACACATGGATACTGCCCCAGCTCACATGGATATGCCCCAGCTCCTCTCATGGATATGCCACAGCTCCTCTCATGGATTTTGCCCCAGCTCCTCTCATGGATTTTGCCCCACCTCCTCTCATGGATTTTGCCCCAGCTCCTCTCATGGATATTGCCCCAGCTCCTCTCATGGATATTGCCCCAGCTCCTCTCTAGGATTTATTGCCCCAGCTTCTCTCATGGATATACTGTCCCAGCTCCTCTCATGCATATACTGCCCCAGCTCCTCTCATGGATATACTGCCCCAGCTCCTCTCATGGATATACTGCCCCAGCTCCTCTCATGGCTATGCCCCCAGCTCCTCTCATTGATATTGCCCCAGCTCATGGTTATGCCCCAGCTCATGGATAATGCCCCAGCTCATTGATATGCCCCAGCAGCTCATGGATATGCCCCAGAAGCTCATGGATATATTGCCCCAGCTCATGGATAATGCCCCAGCAGCTCATGGATATGCCCCAGCTCATGGATTTGCCCCAGCACATGGATATACTGCCCCAGCTCATGGATAATGCCCCAGCTCATGGATATACTGCCCCAGCTTATGGATTGCCCCAGCTCATGGATTTGCCCCAGCTCATGGATATGGCCCAGCTCATGGATTTGCCCCACCTCATGGATAATGCCCCACCCATTGGATTTGCCCCACCTCATGGATAATGCCCCACCTCATGGATAATGTCCCAGCTCATGGATATTGCCCCAGCTCATGGATATTGCCCCAGCTCATGGCTATGGCCCAGCTCATGGATTTGCCCCAGCTCATGGATTTGCCCCAGCTCATGGATTTGCCCCAGCTCATGGATAATGGCCCAGCACATGGATATGCCCCCGCTCACCTCCTGAGCCGCTTGTGCGGCTCCCTCTGAGCGTCCGGCGGTGTGAAGCTTGGGCGCTCACCTGGGGGAGTCATGTGACCAGCCACGATTGGCTGGTGACGTGTTTCCCCCAGGCGAGCGCCGAAGCTGCATAGCTTCGACGCTCGCAGGGAGCGAACACACGGCGGAGGGTGAGACACCCACCCTTAGGGTGACGGTGTCACCCTAAGGGCGGGTGTCACCTGGTGCGGGCCACACCCCCCGCCCCCATGTAGCGACGCCACTCGAGATATATATATATATATATATCTATATTCTTATAAATATATATATCCAGACTTGTATTACACACACATTTTGGCAACTAATTGCCCCCCCCCATTTGGCTGATCCTTCCAGAAGAAATGTTGAACCCAATAGAGCAGAGAATAATATATATATTCTCTGCTCTGTCTGGTTCAACATTTCTTCTGGAGGGATCAGCCAAATGGGGGGGGGGCGCATTTAGTTGAGATTGTCCACATGCCACCTCCCCATGTGCGAATGTGTATATATGGTCTGAGGTCTGTGGGTGGGTGTATATATATATCTGCGTGTTGATATATACGTATATATAGATCTGCGTGTTGATATAAAATTTTTGTTTCGGCTCGTTTCGTTTGGAATTCGACAATTTTCATTTCGGACCATTTCGGCCGATTTCTGTTTCAGTTCATTTAGTTTCGGCTCGCTTTTCGTATCGACTTTTTTTCGTGATTTTGGACATTTTCGTGTATTCGTGTGGGAAATGTTTTGCCCCATAGTCTTCAATGTTAATAATATTCCTGGTTTAATTCAATATCTAATAAACCGTTTATTATTATATTCTGTAGTAAAGAGTCTCTTTATTTCTAAATTTTTTAAACCTCACAGTAATGCGCGCCGTGTATTATGAGCATTCAGTATTATATGGGAGTACTGCTTTATGAGTAAGAGTAGTTAAAAAAATAAAAATAAACGTAAAACTCGGGGGGGGGGGTGACACCATTAGTTACCGCACCGGGTGACACCAACCCTAGTGACGCCACTGACGGTGTGAAGGCACTTGCTGCCACCAAAGGCAAAATATTTGAGTGCACTGCCACTGACGCCTGTACCAGATTCATATAATTTTAATATTGGACCACAGGGTCCAACCCTGCGCTCTTCTAAAACAATACCACAGAGGGGTTACGGTGTGACAGCACTGTTGCCGACACTAAAGGCCCAATTTTAAAGCACCTATTGTTACTTTCATCCAAAGCCTGCATAAGTTTCACAATAATTTAGCCAAAAAAATCACTAAACTTGTTCTGCGTGTCCTAAAATGTCTCCTCTTTTAATACAGGCTGCCGCCCCAAGCACTTGTTTATGAATAGATTAAAGGAAAACCGTTTACCGTCATTTGAATGTAATTTTTTTGTTTTTAAATGTTTCTATACATCCTACAAATCCGCCACTTCACGGGCAGGTTATGGGGACCTCCTAGGCACGATATTTGAAGGAATTTTCCGTTTTTAATTTTTAACCCTTATTTTATGGAAAACTCACTGTTCCTTTAAAAACTTTTTTTAAAACTTTTTGTCCTTGTTTCCTGTCCCCCAGGGCACTACCCGGACCCCCATACACCTTTTATGGCAAATATCTTGCATATATGCCCTCTTGGAGGGCACTCTAAAAACCGAACTTTTGAGTCCCATTGACTTGCATTGAGTTTGGTTCGAGTTCGAACTCGAACTTTTGAAATTGTTCGAGTTCGAATGAGAACCGAACACGGGGGTGTTCGGCTCATCCCTACTAATCGCAAGGCATCTGGTTTTGTGTCTACCTGCCAGGTTAAGAGATCTGGTTGCAGCATTAACCACGGGTTCGCTGATTTGGTTACTGCCCTGCAGGCTGCACAAGTAACTAACCACGCATACTACTTGCTGGAAAACAAATTTATTGATTTCTCTCATATCATACCTAGTCATGTTCATGTCTCTATGCTATGTATCTGTGTGAATAGAGTCTATGAGGGTTATTCCAAGAGAATCGAAAATTATCCCACAAGACACGAAGGCTCATATTATGCTTTCTTTCCTTTACTTAGCCGATAGCAGCAAAGAACAATCTCTCAAATACAACAACGAACGTATTTAGAGAGAGAAAAATGCATTTTAACAATATATAACCATAACAGATAATGGTACAGTCCAACTCCTTAAATCCTCTGACAACCGTTGGCTCCTCCTCTTTTCTTTGCTGCTTGCCGAGATGAGATAAGTATTAGCAGCAAGCTCTATATTAAAATTGTCTGACAGTTTACTGTATTTCATTGTTGTGATATATATATATATATTCTAATTTAGTGCATTATTTATACACATACACTCTTGTTGTTTGCATTTTATTTGTGTTTATTATCAACCCGTCAGGGACTTATTTACAGGGGCTAGGCTTCACATTTAATTTGTTTTATTGTTCCTTGGGGGATTGGTTGTAAACGTATTTTTTTTGCTTTCCAGCATATTTTTCCTCCGGGGGACGTGTCCGTCTTTAGGGCGGCTTTCTACTGTGTTTTGTCGCCTCCCCTGTACCTCCATCATTAGGAGAGATGCGGCTTTGCGCCACTGCCTGAGGTAACGCTTGTGGCGACTCGCGCATGCATGGTGCGTCGCAGCAAGTTACCTCGGGAGATATAAGTGAAACGAACCGGCGGAAAATGGCGAGTTTTATTAAAACTTTTTATTAGCGATTATGGCCAATAATAATTTGCCAGGTACCCCAGGTACTATAGTGCTTGTTTCTCAAACTGCAAATCCGGCAGATGCCTTTGTGGCTGCGCTGTCGGCATTTTCTACCAATTTAGAACATACTATGGTTAGAGTGCTGGCAAGTCATTCTGCCAGACTGTCCTCTATTATTTCCCCGGCATCAGATAAATTCTTGTCTATTGACTCTCACCGGGATGAGGAGGTCCCTGGGACCTCAAACGAGGGAGGTGAGCAACTCCCTAAAAAATGCTCCCATAAAAGACGTACTTCTACCAGTACACAATATGATTCCCCACAGCATTCCCCTGTGGTTAGAAAGAGGTGCCATTTAACATCTGCCAAAAGGAAATGGAAACTCGCAAAATGCGCTAAAGATACTGACAGCTCCTCTGATTATTCCAGTGAGGAAGAGATGTCAGATCTGGAGGAGAGCTCAGACCCTGATTATGACCCAGAGGTTTCTCTGGTGGAAACGGACACGGCGTCTTCACCTGAGTGCAGTGATGGAAACAAACCGGCTTTGGATCCGGTAGATGCTCTGGGGAACTCAATGTTCATCCCAGAACAATTAAAGCATCCGCGATCTTCAGAATGGTCGCCAATTGGCTAAATATATAGAGCAACGTATACGTTTCCCCATGGATAAGAGGACCAGAAATAACCTGATGGCTGAGTGCCCGGCCCAAACTTTGGCACATAAATTACATTTAGTACTGGAGTTAGATCCGAAGATCATAGACATACTCCAGGAGTCTAATTGGTCTCCAAAAAGGGGAGTTGAGGCCACCTTGAAGGTGTGCCATGACAAATTGTTTGACCTTTTGGGTCCACTGGCCAAATTAATGGACTGGGTTGAGAGAGTTCTCCTCACAAATGAGAAACCAGACCTGTTTGAATACAGGGGCTGGATTCAAAGATTGGTCTGTGTTTTTGGAATTTTAAACACAGCCATTTCAAGCGAGAGGAGACGTTCAATTCTCCTTAAGATTGATCCTAAGGTGGCTACTTTGGCAACCAACGAGCCAGGCTCAGTACTGAAGGCATGCTTTTTGGAGAGGGTATCTTCAAGGAAATGTCTGACTTCTCGGGATCTTTCTCGATGGTTGGCAAAGTTAAAGCCAACATTAGAAAAGCTTTCCCGAATAGGGTTTTTGGCGGGGCCGGGAAAAACAGGGGTCGTTTTCCTGGCCAAAACTCGTATTCCACCTCAAGAGGTGCTTTTAGATCCTCTTACCAAGAGGCCCCAAAAAACCCCACTTTCTTTCTGCAAAGATCCAGACCTTTCCGTCGGCGTGGCTATAGAGGATCTAGGAGATCAGGATCCTTTGGTGAGTATACCTTTACTCCAATGTTTTTCCACAGGAGAAGTGGGGGCAGGACATTAAATTCTTTCAATCAATGGCAAATAATCACATCGGATTCATGGGTACTTCAGACAGTTCAGGGTTTCTGGATAGATTTCACTTCACATCCTGTACAGACTATATCTCCGGGAATAATGATCATGTCCAAAAAAGACAGAGCCATTACTTCACTAGAAGTAAAAAATCTTTTAAGAAAGAAGCCATAGAGGAGGTGATACCTCAGAAGGAAATATTCTTAAGCAATATATTTCTGGTAAAAAAGAAAGACGGGGATTTCCGTCCTGTAATCAATTTGAAACAATTAAACGAGTACGTTGTCTACAACCATTTCAAAATGGAGGGCATTCCATCATTAAAAGAGATCTTAACTCCACTAGATTGGATGGTCAAAATAGACCTAAAAGATGCATATCTGACGATACCAATAGAGATTGCCAGCAGGAATTTCCTTCAGTTTCATTGGGAGGGCGCCCTTTGGAGGTTCAAGTCCCTGCCCTTCGGTCTGTCGTCTGCCCCTTGGTGCTTCACCAAGATAATGAGGCCAGTGGCGGCGTTCCTCCGCGGCAGGGGGGTACGTCTAGTAATTTACCTGGATGATATTCTCCTCCTGGCGAAGGATCGACATTTATTGACAGTTCACAAGGATTGGACGATCAATCTGTTGTCCAATTTGGGTTTCCTAATAAACTATAAGAAATCAGTTCTTACACCAACACAGTTAATCGAATTCCTAGGTTTCACCGTAAATTCCATAAAGATGTCTCTTTCTTTGCCTTCAACCAAAGTTTGGTTGATCCACAAGGAAATCAGACGCCTTCTATCTGCTGCACAAGAGTTCCCTCTGAGATGGTTAGCTCGCCTCCTAGGTCTACTCTCCGCAGCAATACAAGCGGTCTTTCCAGGACCGCTGTATTATCGGGCCCTTCAACGTCTGAAGGCACGATATCTGAGGAGGGGATGGCTTTATCCGGATTGCATCTCTTTAGACAACGAATTGAAAGAGTAGAAGGTGGATAAATCATTTGGAATCATGGAATGGCAGGGCCATCATTCATCCAGTCCCAGAATTAGTCATAGAATCAGACGCCAGCAGATCTGGGTGCGGCGCGCGATGCGGTTCGCTTTCCACAGGCGGCAGATGGGATTCTACCGAGATAGAATGGCACATAAACTGTTTGGAACTCCTCGCTGGTTTGTTTGCTATTCAAAGGTTTACCAAACATTCCCAGGCGAGTTCCATACTTCTCAAGATGGACAATCTGTCCGCAGTGCGTTACATCAACCACTTAGGAGGTCCCAGATCCAAACAGTTGGCAGAAACAACGAAAGCCTTTTGGGATTTTTGCCTGTCTCACAGTCTATCGGTTCAGGCTCAATTTATTCCAAGCCTCAGCAATGTAGTTGCGGACTGGAACTCACGATATCTGATAGATTCCAGCGATTGGAGATTGGACACCAGGGTATTTGCCAAATTGTCATCTCTCTAGGGTCCTTTCTTTATAGATTTGTTTGTTTCTCGCCTCAATACTCTTCTGCCACGATATTACAGTTGGAGACCAGACCCCATGGCTTTAGCCACGGATGCTCTGGTTCAGACCTGGCCTCTAGGAACTTCTTACGCATTTCCTCCATTCGTCCTCATTTTAGCGGTGTTAAGACTAGTGCAGTCGCAATTGACTACGATAGTGCTCATAACACGTCTATGGAAGTCCCAACCATGGTTCCCACAACTTCTGGAACTGTCTGTAGACGTTCCCAGGCTGATCCAGGTCTCTCCGTCCACTCTGGGGGATCCGGAGGGGACACTTCGAAACATCTTGAATCCTCACTCGTTATGGTTGGTAGCGTGGAGAATATCAGGGGTCATTGGCCTTCCATCGACATTTCAGAGGCAACTGCCTCTTTGTTGTCAAGTTCCTGGGCCCATCTACTAGAAGGAGATATAGATCCGCATGGAACGCGTGGACCTCTTGGTGTATGGAACAACGTCTTAATCCCGTATCAGTTTCTTTGAGTAGTTTATTAAGTTATTTCACTCGTCTGTTCGGGATGGGAAAGCGTATCGCACGATCCATAACTTCAGATCAGCAATATCTGCTTCACATCAAGGGTTTGACGGGATTCCTGCAGGAAAACATCCGATGGTATGTAGATTATTGAAGGATATACGGTGTAAAAGACCACCTCGTTCTTGTTATTCTAACACCTGGGATGTTAATATAGTGTTAAATTTTCTGGAGAGTTGGCCCGATAATGAAATTTTGTCCATCAAACTAATTTTGGCAAAATTAGCCATTTTATTTTGCTTAGTTTCCTGCAAAAGGGTCTCGGACGTTCGGCCCTGGATTTGTCGCAAGATGTTTTTCTCCAACAGGAGTGAAATTTTTGATTTCTAACAGGACAAAAACTTCATTGCCGAAGGTTTTCTATCCAGCTTTTCCTCAGCGTCCTCAACTTTGTCCAGTCCGTTGTTTAAAGGAATATGAAAGAGTTACTTTCCCTAACAGGTCATGTGTATCACAACGGTTATTCATATCCTTACGCAAACCATACAATTCTGTAACTTCCACCACACTCGCTGGGTGGGTTAAATGGATCATGTCAGGAGCTGGTGTGGACGTCTCCATGTTCGGAGCTCTTTCATCCCGGTGTGCTTCTGCTTCCAAGGTTTTTTCTTCCGTGGATGTCGTCTTGTAGACATCTTAAAACAGCAGACTGGCCCAGAGAATCCACCTTTAGGGAGTTTTATTTTAAACCAGTGTGTCACATGTCACTATCACTAATTAATTAAGCTTTGAACTCGCATAATATGAGCCTCCGTGTCTTGTGGGATAATTCCCAGATTCCCCTATTATCATGACAGGGAATCATAATTATAATAAAGACACGGAGGCGAGTATTATCCCACCCAAATGTTGGATTTTTTTTCCCACCCTGATATCTAACGTGAATATTAAGTGTTCAATAGGTGTTATAGATCATTCGATCGTTCTTTCAGGAAGCTCTAGTGATCTCTAATATGTTGTTTTCTCTGACAGCTTGAGTTTTGTGTTGGAATTTTCACGGAAGAATTGAACTTCATGTTGGAGGTCTTCAGGGAAGGATAAAGCTCTTCCAATGTTCGGTTTGTTGAAGAAGAAGATTAACGCGTCTCGCTTCAGAAAAGAGGAGGAGCCAATGGTTGTCAGAGGATTTAAGGAGTTGGACTGTACCATTACCTGCTATTGTTATATGTATTGTTAAACTGTATTTTTCTCTCCAAATACTTTTGTTGTTGTATTTGCGAGTTTTTCTTTGCTGCTATCGGCTTAAGTAAAGAAAAGATAGCATAATACTCGCCTCCACGTCTTTATTATAATTATGATTCCCCGTCATAATAATAGGGGAATCTGGGAAGTCACCGCACATTCGGTGACTTTTCGTTCTCTTCAATTCGGTGTGATTTGGCGATCCCATTTCGGCCACCCTGCAGTGTATTCAGCAAGCACCACAGGGTCCCCGAATTGCAGGGAAACGTCACCGCAAACCCACCGAAAACTCACCGCAAAACCCAGCGAATGCACGCCGAAAACCCGCAAAAACATCTGGATTAACCTGACAGAAAAGCCTGAGCAGGAGCCGATCACACGCAGCGAAGCCGCCGGAAAAACCCGACACCGTAGACGAATGGAGTGAACAAAAAAAAGAAACAATTCGCTTGAATGTTTGAAGAGTGAAACGCTGTTTGCAAAGAAACTACTGAGCGAAAATGTCTGAAATTTACATGAGGTTCAATGAAGGATAATAAAAAAGGGCTGTTACAGAAAAAAGAACAAATATTTAAAAAAATAAAAAAAAAAGTCGGAATTTTTTTAAAAAAAATCCCGAAAAATTCTTAAAATATCCTAAAAAATCTATAAATAAAGAGACTCTTTACTGCAGAATATTATAATGAACGGTTTATTAGATATTGAATTAAAACGGGAATATTTTTAACATTGAAGCCTATGGGATTCGCCTGAATAAATCTGCCGCTTGAAACCACCGAATGGCAGGGCATTTCAGCAACATTTCACTGCTGAGTTTTGTTCTCTGAATAGACGAAGCATTGCTTCTCTATGGGGATTCACTTGAACAGGCACCGAACAGGCACCGTATCTGCAGGCAATTTGCCAGGACTTGAGGAATTGCCTGCTCTCTGAATAGCCGAATGGTCAAGAAAGCTAACTTAACGCTGATTTTCAGCGTTCGGTTCCCTTTCGGGAGCCATTCGGATCTCTTTGAATAACCCTGTATGTATCTTCTCCACTAAGCAGCCTCTTGGTCTTGACCAGCTGAGTTTAGCTGATTTTCAGAATCCCGTATTTTCACCCAGGCTTGGGATACTAGAGATCATAGGTCTTGCTGGACTAATTTGTGTCAGAAAAACCTGTCCATTAAGATCCTAACAACGCTTCTCCAGGGTGAGTGCCATAGCACCCGTTACATCCACATTTACTGGGATTTACAGAGGGCTTTATAAAGCAGGGTTTGGGTTTCCAGGCACTGATAATCGCCGAGATGATCCCCTTATCAGGGTTTGACTATTAATCCTGCGTTATACGTCTGCTTTTAGCGCTTTACCCGGATCAGTTTAAATAAAAGAAGCATTTCCTGTTATTTTACATTATATACCGACTTTATCCAGATATTCCCATTTAATAGAAAGGTCTCCCTCCTGGCCTGATTGCACGCACTTTCCTCACCAGCTTGTGGACGTGTGATCTAGCCGTGACTCGGTAAGTGACGCACGTGTGTTTAGGTCAGGAGGGCGACGGCCAGAGACTCTTTTTATTAACAGGAATAAGCGCTAGAAGTTCTCTCTTGCGCACAGCTGGGATATGTTTATTGTAGTGGGGGTACACGCCGCATTATAGGGATTTATTCCGTACAGTCGCTGATTATTATTTAGAACGTGTTCGGTGTAGCTGTTGTATATTATGTTTGGGACTTTTATTCATTCTCTGGAACTTGTTTATTTTTCCATAAATGCTGATTATTTTGTAAAAGTGACAGATTTTCTGTAGTTTGTGAGTGGTTTGTATAATCAGTATCTATTGCAGATTAATGCAGGGAATTCTTAAGGGGGGGTACCGGTCCACTCAGAGGCGTACCTAGGGGGGCGGGGGCGGGCCGCACTGGGTGACACCCTAAAAAAATAATAATAATATTTTTTCTTTTTACAAAGTATTTTACCAGGAAGGATACATTGAGATTTCACAAATTTTCAAGTATGTCCTGGGTAGGCAAGGCCTAGGCTGGCACTTTCCAGGGGGTGGCAAAAAACCCACCTCTAAAGGGGTTACTCACAGAGCACCAAAATGATGCCAACATTTTGGTGCCCTGTTGTTCCCTGCACTTCGGGGAATCAAATTTCCCCCAGGGTCCCCAAAGTGCATGGAGTCAGCCGCTGAATGCCGCCACCGCAAACCTGTGGCCTGCTGTTTTCAAAAAAATTACTGAACGAAAATGTCTGGAATTTACATATAAGATCCTATGATTGATATTAAAAGTTCTCTTAAAGAAAAACCACTATAGGATTGATATGTTGTGAATTTGCAAAATCACTTAAAAATAACAATTATTCAAAAAGACTCTACACGCGCCTCTTATTGCACAGCACAGAGGATGCATGAATGATCCACTATCGGAAGATTCATAATATATCATTATTATATGTATACGTCATGTCCTGCCAGAATGCTAGAACTAAAAATATTTTTGAAAACATTAAAAAAAGTGCGTATGATTTTTTTAAAAAAAAATTTTTTTACACTTTAAAGTTGAGGGGGGGCAAATATAGGATCCGCCCCGGGTGCCAAATGTTCTAGGTACGCACCTGGGTCCGCTGGCCTGGGGGGGTGCCGGTCTGCCTGCCTGCGGGGGTGCCGGTCTGCCAGCCTGGGGGTGCCAGTCCGCCGGCCTGGTGGGGTGCCGGTCCGCCAGCCTGGGGGTGCCAGTCCACCGGCCTGCGGGGGTGCCGGTCCGCCGGCCTGGGGGGTGCCGGCCTGGGGGGTGCCAGTCCACAGGCCTGCAGGGGGTGCCGGTCCGCTGCCCTGCAGGGGGTGCCGGTCCGCCGGCCTGGGGGGTGCCGGACAGGGGTTGCTGGTCTGTGGGGGGCATTTGTTTTGGCTGGCAGGCGGCCAAAAACCTGGAAACATGAAAGTGTGTCCGTCTCAGGATAAATGCAGAGAAATGCAGGGTTATTATGGGAAGAAGGATACGAAAACACTTGGGGTTTGGTGTCCTGGATGGTGTGCGCGCATTGTTATTTTGATAATGAAGCCTATTGCTTTGGGGCTAAATAATGGTGCCCGTCACTTGCCAAACACTTGACGGCTGCCATTGACCCTGTCATGACATGGCAGCTGGGAATGTGGAAGGATGGATCACATGCCAATACAGTAGCTTTACATCTGGAGGACTTGGAGAGGGGCAGCGCCCTCATTAAAAGGCCACTTGATCTGTACTTTAAGTGTCATTTTCCCCTCTTTTTATGGTTACTGAACTGGAAACAACAATGGGTAGAGGCAGACAAAGGAGGGCCCGGAGCCGCGCGCTATGAATTTTTGATGAACAGGAGAAGCTGCCCCTGCGCTAGGAGTGGGCGCGATGTGGTATTGTTGGTTTAAGTCATTTAACACGGTTCACTGGTTCTGTGAGAGCAGGATTTATTCAGCCTGGCCTCCTCTGATCTGGCCAGTTTGGCAGCGCCGGTCCCTAACAATGGCAGCTTTCACAGGTTCAGGGTCCTGAAGGGATCTTATGTTTCCACAATACCTCGGCCTACAGACTCTGCTGGAGAAGGAGGATCATTTCTTCCACGGCAAAACAACATAAAATAAAGGCTACATGATGTTAGTAAATTAACCCTGGGACTCCTGCCTCACCCAGCAGACGAAATCCGCTTTCACGTTTCTCCACTTTCACTGATCTGTGAATAAACGGACCTTGTTTTGTGCAGTTTGTTTGACTTTTGTGCTAAACTCTCACTTTTATGTCACAATGATCACTTCTCCCCATCAGGTGTAACGCACAGTGACGGGAAACTAATCAATAAAAGGGTCTCTGTGCAACTTGTGTACAAGGTTCAGTGCGTGGCACAATTGAAGTATAAAACACATAATCTAAAAATAGTCTTCTTATGCCCAAACGTAGCCATTCCACCCAATTTCAGCTAGAATGTCTAGAACAGGGATGGCGAACCTTTTTGAGCCCAAGTGCCCAAACTGGATCGCTGAACCAACTTATGTGTCTCAAAGTGCCAACCCCACAAATAGATCTGAATACTGATTATATATTTTAGTAAAACCCTTCATACGACGGTCTGAACTAATTATGTGCTTAAGGCTAAGAAGAAAAATACAATATAAGAAGTTTTCACCCTACAAACAGATTTTTATTAAGAACTTGACCATCAACGGTGATAAAAGAATAAAGGGTCTATTTACTAAAATGGTAATTGTCAGTGTTTTTTTTCTGGAAAAATAGGTGGGGGTACTCTCACGCCCAGGAAAAACTGATTATTAGGACAATTTTTCGTGTCCTAATAAATATGCCTTTATTCACACTGGATATATTGCCCCCAGTTCACACTGGATATATTGCCCCAGGCTCAGATGGGTATATTTATTTGCCCTAGCTCACACATGGATATATTACCCCCAGTGCACACATGGAAATATTGCCCCCAGCTCACACATGTATATATTGCCCCCAGCTCACACATGGATATATTGCCCCCATTTCACACATGGATATATTGCCCCAGACCAGCTCACATGGATATATTGCCCCAGCTCACATTTATATATTGCCCCAGCTCACATTTGTATATTGCCCCCAGCTCACATTTGTATATTTCCCCCAGCTCACATTTATATATTGCCCCCAGCTCACATTTATATATTGCCCCAGCTCACATTTGCGATCTTTGGGATATAAACATATGATGGTGCATGCTGGGACTGAGGCCTGACAGCCCAATACTGAGGGCATAGGGGGACCCTGAGCTGGGAAAGAGCTGCGTGAAACCTCTGCTTGTGCTTGTGGCGTTGTTTGTAACGCATTACATGGGGTGATTTAGCTGCTTTGGTGGTGGACGCCAAGCTCAACCCAGATTTGTAAACAACAAGTGACATTGAGAATCCAAGCATTTTCTTAAACTTATCATTTGTGATAACATTATTATTATTAATACACTATTTGTCTTTTTCCTGTGTGAAGGTTCAGCACGATGTCCTGTCAGGGGGTGGATTGGTTTTACAGAGAAATGTGATATCTCCTCCCTGGATTAGATATTAGTGTGTGTGTGTGTGTGTGTGTGTATGTGTCTGTGTGTATGTGTCTGTGTGTGTGTGTGCGCAAAATGAACCAGCAGCATGACGGGCACACAGTGGGCAATGTACACACCAACACAAGGCATGGAGTTTAGTCCTGCTCAAAGACTGATGGGTCTGTCAGGAGATCCAAGTAACACAACGAGCTGGGTTCAACAGGTGTTTATTTCAGTAGTTAACACAGGGGAGACACACGGTTTGCATCCTCTCTCTGAGCTGTCTTCCTGGTTCTCCCCGTTAGAGCCGCCCCTTCCTCTGATGTCACTGCTGGCTCTCAACACATCTCCCCTTTTTTAATAAGAATAATTTTTTTCTTAAACAGACAATAAAACAAACAAACAGAAGCACACACACAGACACAGATAAAGGTACAATGCTATCTTGGACATCGGGGTAGACTACCCTAGTACACAGTGACTATGGGATTATTCTGCCCATTCTTCCAGTCACTGTTCTAACTACAGCGCTAATCTCGGTAGCGCACTGGAAGCTTCACAACTCTACCACTCAAAGTCATTTTGCAAGGACCCTCTCCAGATCCCTGTGAGAGTGATTGTGACTCCAAGTCAGGCAGTGATGTATTCTCGCCGGAATCCTGTTGCAGAGCGGGTGTACCTCTTAAGACCGGAGATTCCACCGGCTGTGGTTGCAAATTCTCGGCACCTAGCTCCTCAGGAACTGCCTGGAGGTGCCATCTATTGCGGTGGGCAACAGTTCCTGCTTCTGTGCGGACCACATAGGACCTTGGCTCAGCAGCACGCCCTACAACTATGGTCGGTATCTTCCACCTCTTTTGGTCATCCAGTTTGACTCTGACACTCAGATGGCGCGCAGAGTGTCTCCTATCATAATAGTATCTGTAGTTGCGTTTCACCTCTTCATCCCTCCTCCGAACATTCTCGGACAGAACAGGGGAGGAAGGCTGGAATGCACTCACCGAAGGCAGCGTGGTACGAATCTGTCTCCCCATCATCAACTGTGCAGGGCTACATCCCGTGGCCTGAATAGGAGTCGCCCTATAAGCCAGGAGGGCCAAATAAGGATCTGGTTGTCTCAAAACGAACTTTGCAGTCTGAACTGCTCTCTCAGCCATCCCGTTGGCCTGTGGGTAATGTGGACTGGAAGTAGAATGAAGGAAATCGTAGTCCCCACTGAAGCACCTGAACTCCATAGAAGCGAACTGCATCCCATTGTCGCTCACCAGCTCAGCCGGTACCCCCCACCTGGCAAACATGCTCTTTAGGCGTGTGATGACAGCCACGCTGGTCGCCTCAACTAATGGTGCAATCTCAAAATACCTTGAGTAGTAGTCCACAACAATCGGATACTTTTTCCCGTTGAGCTCACATAAATCTGCTGCAATCTTCTGCTAGGGGCCCGCAGGCAGCGGGGTAGAAAGTAGAGGCTCTCTCCTCTGTGTAGGCCGACATTCACGGCAAAAGGCACATCTTGATACATATTCTGCAATGTCAGTGCTGATTCCAGGTCACCACACTGCAGAGGCAGCTCTCTCTCTACATTTAGAAATTCCCAAGTGGCCATCGTGAATTCGACTCAACATCTCTCGCTGCATACTGGCTGGTAAAACAATATGGTCTTGAAACAGCACCAAACCATCTAGTTCAGTAAGGTGCGCTCCCTCTGCCTGGAAAGCACTCAGCGGCATCCATAAGGCCCGGCTCTCGGGACAGCCATTCTTTATGTAGTTTATGACCTCTTGGAGATCAGTATCTAGATGTGTCTCTCTCTTTATCAGCTCCAATCTCCCTGAAGAGATGGACTTAGACGCCAAAATCGAATCCACATACACCTTCACATCTGATTCTGTAGATGACTCTTCAGCTGCAGCCAGCGGGAGCCTGGAGAGTGCGTCTGCCACTACCAGTTGTTTCCCCGGCACGTGCACAGCCCGAACATTGAAACTGAGCAGCCGCATCAGAAGTCTCTGGCATCTCAGAGGTGCCTTGTCAATGTCATAGGAGTTTATCAATGGAACCAGTGGCTTGTGGTCAGTCTCCAGACTAAAACCTTCCAAGCCCACCAGATATCGTTGAAAACGCTCACAGGCCCAAACTCCAGCCAGACACTCCTTTTCTATCTGAGCGTATTTTGTTTCTGCCACAGTTAATGAACGAGAGCAGTAGGCAATGGGCTGCAGCTTGTCGTCATTCAGTTGCAGAAGGGCTGCTCCTAGCCCATAACTGCTAGCGTCCACGCTAACCACAGTCTTTTTAGAAGGGTCATAGAACCCCAGCACTGGGGCGGACCCCAACATGGACTTGACCAGTGCAAAGGCCTCCACCTGCGGAGGTCCCCAGGTCCAAGCAACGTCCTTCTTCAACAATTAGTTGTAGGATGCAACACTGAGGACAGTTCCGGCAGAAACTTGCCCACGTAGTTCACAAGGCCCAGTATTTGTCTCGGTTCATGAACATCGGAAGGGCTTTTCAATTGCTCAATAGCGAGAACTTTACTAGAATCTGGCTTAATACCGTCTCCGCTGATAATATGGCCAAAGTAGCACAGTTCTGTTTTCCCAAAGTGACATTTATCTTTGTTCAGCTTCAATCCTGACTCTCTTACGGTCTGCAGTACACGCCGCAGTCGCTGATCATGTTCTTCTAGAGTGGAACCGTACACGAGGATGTCGTCCATAACTACCACCGTGCCCTCATGGTCCCTCAGGAGGGAACTCATTATCCTTTGGAAGATCTCTGGTGCGGAAGATATCCCGAAGGGGAGTCTGCGGAAACAAAGTCGACCTACCGGCATAATGAAAGTAGTCAGTATACGGCTCTCCGGGTCGAGGAGAATCTGCCAGAAACCGCTGGAAGCATCAAGCGTGGAAAAGAATTTAGCCCCTGACAACTTCGGAGCTATGTCTTCCAATGTCGGCAGTACAAATCTCTCCCTCTTTACAGCCTCGTTCAGGCGTTTCAAGTCCACACAAATAGGAACTTTCCCGTTCTTCTTAGTAACAGGCACAATAGGAGCAGACCAGTCCGTAGCTTCAGTGACTTCCTCAATAACGCCCATACTCTTCATCCTCATCCCGGGGCAAAAGTGGAAATGGAATCCTACGAGGCGCAGCGATACTGTACGGGATAGCATTCACTTTTAACTCTATGCAGGACTGGCTCACAATTCAGCAGCCCAAGTTCTCCAAACATGTCCTCCATGATCTCATGCACTCACACAACAAGGCCCAGGCTACAGGCTGCATTCCGGCTCAATAGGTTATTAACGCAGTGTCCTCTGATCACGTACACCCACAGGGTAAACTTCTTTACTCACTGCTAGCAAGAAATCTCCCAGCACAATCGATGCGACCTCCAGGGCTGTGAACGTTTATCAAAACCTTCTCAAGCTGCGGTCATCGTGGCAGTTTCATGAACGTTGCAAAAGAAATAACCGTAATGTCCGCTCCCGTATCAATTTTAAAAGCAATCCTTGCATCGATCAATGAGAGTGTAACACGCCAATCTTCTTCTGAGCCGGACTGATTAATCACAGACCCTACAAAGGACACCTCTTGAGCCTCCTGGTCACTGTCCAGATGCATCTCTTTAACAGACTCTGATTTGCAAACCACCTCAAAATGGCCGACTCTGTTACACTTTCTGCACCTCCTGTCTTTAGCAGGGCATAACATCTTCATTCCATGAGCGCGGTTACAGCGCGTGCAACGAGCCTGTAGCATCCCACCGCTTCTGACCCTGTCTGTCACCTGCGGTCTGCTGTCCACACTCTGTCACTTGCAGCTCTCCTGAACTGCTGCACCTCCTCCACCTCCTCCACCATGCTTTCAGATCTCATCTCTGCACTTTGCTTCTTTACTAGTTGACTTTGGCGCGCTATCCGTATAGCCTCATCCAGCGTCAACGCAGACTCCAGCTGCAGCTTCAGCGAAACCTCTGAGTCTGAAATACCGATGACGATTCTGTCTCTGATCTGCTCCTCTTTGGCAGGACCAAACTCACAGAACTCCGCCAATTCATACAGGCTGCGCACAAATGATTCCACCGATTCTCCCGCACGCTGGGCTCGCTTGTGGAAACAGGATCTCTCATGAATCACATTTCTCCTGGGCACAAAATGGGCGCTGAGTTTATCCATGACTGTCTCAAAGTCAAATTCTTCCCCCTGACGGAAAGTAAACGTATTGTACACAGGCTCCACATCTTCCCCCATAGAATATAAAAGAGAGTTAACCTGTAATGCACCGCTCTCCTTATCCAGCTTAGAAGCAATCCTGAAGCGTGCAAACCTCTGCCTCCAGGTAGGCCATGCTGCAGGCTGAGAGAAATCAAAAGGCTCCGGTGGAGTGAACTTGGACATCTTCTCATATCAAAATGGATGCGCAGGTAAGAAATTCTGACACCACGTTATGACGGAATGGGATGTTGTCCGCCTGCGGGTGTGCTCTATCTGCGTGGCCCCGGCGCTTACCGCTGGCCCGACTACCGAGTGACGCGGCACTCGGCGTCTCGTGCGGCCTGGCGTGACCCTGGGGAAGGGTTAGCGGGCGGTGGAGGGGACCCCTGCCTAGAACCAGCCCGACCACTGAGCCATACGGTACTCAGCGTCCCGAGCAGCTGGTTCACTGACCTTGTGGGTGTGGAGTACGACTGCGGCCGGCCGACCGATTTCGGGGATCGGATCTCCTCCGGCGGAATATTCGGATCTGATTGCGGAGGACTTTCGGATCGTAGATGAATGCAGCTTCGGATCTTGCGGGATCGGCAGAGTCTTCGGATCTTACCGCAGTCTCTTGCAATACCGAAGCGCGGTACACGGCCGCGCCCTTCGGATCGGATCTCGGGCTAATCGTCTGGGAACCGAACACCATACGCTGCGCCTCTGTCCTGATGCGAGATGCAGGCACAGAGCGCTCGGTTCGGTTCGGATCTAGTTGAACACCGTACCCTGAGACTGCGGGGAATACTCAGACGATGAAGCACGGCGGAGAAATCAAGACATCAGACGAGGCTGGATGCACTGGTAAATCTGGCTTTATTATTCACAGCTCAGGCATTTATCAACTTTACACAAATTATGAATACAATGGGAATCCCTGCCCGCCCTCACAGGACCCATTGGCCGTTGCAGTTCGGGGAGTCGCCGATTCGGACCGGATGGTCCGAATCGGCCATTTTCCGATTCGAATAATCTGATTGCAACCACGAGGCGATCGGAAAATGGCGGCGGGCAAGGCAGACAAAGGGAACACATTTCACAATAACCAACGGGGACACTTCATTACACCACACATAACCACATCTAATAAAAAGTACTGCAAAACTCTGTGCGTGCCACCGCACCTAAGTGTTCATGGCCAAATCAGTGGCACCGAACCGCCCCCTGGCTGAGGGTGCTGGGCCATTCCGTGACACTCCTCCCCCTTCCCACAGTTCGACGCACCTGGTCTGACCCCACCGGGTCATACCGGGGAAGTCGGTGCTCCCAGGCCCGTAGTCCGTCTGGGGAGGCCGGGCCACCAGGCTTCTCCATTTGGCCTTGCGACCGTGCCAGCTTGGTCGGGGCCCCCCGTCCATAGGGTTGCCCCGGCTGGGCGAAAGGGCATATGTCTGGGGAGGAGTACCTCCTGTGTCTCCTCCAGGGTTATCGCTCCCCCGGGGAAAACGGGTGCTAAATGCACGCGCCCCGGGTGCCCAGGTCAGCCGTTGGAAAGAACCGTGGCTGCGTGGGGCCTCCGAGCCAAAGGGTTGCAAAGATGGGCAGAGGCCAGCGGCGCTCTGCCCCGTTGCCAGCTCTTCTGCTGGAGAGGCAGGTACGGAAACGGCAACCGAGGGGACAAATGGGGTCAAACCCGGCTGCTCTTCCTGGCAGCCGAGGAGGGGAATAAATAGCTGCAACGGCAGTCGCACGGGGTCATCCTCGCTCTGCCCCGTTGTCAGCTCTACCGCTGAGTGGAGATCTCCTTGCGGGAGGATGGTTTCTTCCCCCCCCGGGGCAATCAACGGCTGCGCACAACCCAGCCCGGGGGGACCATCTGTCTGCTCCACCTGGCAGACTGTGGGCAGTGGGCAGAGGCCAGCGGCACTCGGCCCCGTTGCCAGCTCCTCCGCTGAACCCGTGGCCTCGGCCACCCTGTCCACTTGCGGGGTGAAAGGGGTAATCTTTTCTGCCGAGTGAGGATCCCCTTGCGAGAGGACGGTTTCTTCACCCCCCGGGACCACCAATGGCTGCTCACAGCCCCGCCTGGGAGAACCATCCGTCCGCTCCTCCTGGCCAACCGTGGGCAGTGGGCAGAGGCCAGCGGCGCTCTGCCCCGTAGCCAGCTCTTCTGCTGGTTGTAGAACAACTCCTTCTGCGACTGGGAGTGGGCAGAGGCCAGCAGCGCTCTGCCCCGTTGCCAGCTCCTCTGCTGGACCCGTGGCCTCGGCCACCCTGTCCGCGTGCGAGGTGAAGGAGATAACCCTTTCCGCTGGGTGACGATCACCTTGCAGGGGGATGGTTTCTTCACCCCCCGGGGCAATCAGTGGCTGCTCACAGCCCAGCCCGGGGGAACCATCCGTCTGCTCCTCCTGGCAGACCGTGGGTAGTGGGCAGAGGCCAGTGGCACTCTGCCCCGTGGCCAGCTCTTCCGCTGGTTGGAGGACAACTCTCTTGGCGTCGGGGAGTGGACAGAGGCCAGCGGCGCTCTGCCCCGTTGCCAGCTCCCCCGCTGGACCCGTGGCCTCGGCCACCCTGTCCGCTGGCGGGGTGAAGGGAATAACTTCCTCTGCTGGAACCCCAACAGGTACCCATGGGACCACCTCGGCCTCCCATAAGTCCCAGACCTGGGGGCTGTCGACTTCTTCCGCCGACCCGTCCCAGCACGGGGAACTCAGGCTCGACTGCGGAGCGCCGTCCAACAATCTTCGGTAGGCCACCTCGAGCTCCCACTCTCGCTCTGCTAGGGACTCCAGTTCCTCGAACACCGAGTCCCTGATGTCGGACGGGAGCTCCAGTTCCCGTCGCTCCAGAATCTCCTCCAATCGCTCTTCGGTCTCGTCTCCGAATCCGGGGTCTGCGGCCATGCTCTCGTAGAGCAGCCCCGTGCCTCCGTAGCGGGGCCCTGCGGTGGAGGTGCCATCAATAGTGCGCGTTGTCGGGGGGCGGTTAGCCACCGGAGCGCGTGGTACGCGGCGTCCAGTGCGATCTCCTGTTGCACCAGACTCTGGAGCTCGGCCTCCCACTCCTCCGGGGCCCGACCTTGCAGGAACGCTGCTCGCACATCGTACTGCACCCGGTGAACGACAGCGTTGGAGGGAACGTACACACCATGGCAGTCCCTCTCATGGTTCAGGGCCTCATACCAGAGTTCCTCTGTGGACCCCTGGTCCTGATCCAGGCCCTCCTGCAGCCTTCTTGAAAACGCAACCTCTATGTCAGCGAAGGTGCCGGCACAGGGGCACCGCTCCTCGACGGGGAATGTGGCGTCCTCAGATGCAGCTCCAGGCGAGCTGTAAGTCTCCATCCGAGGGTCGTTGGGATGTGTGATGTCCCCAATACAGGCTCCAGGCGAGCTGTCAGTCCCGAAAGGGTAATCACTGGGGTTTGCAGATTCCCAGGGTGAAGCTCCAGTCGAGCTGTAAGCCTCGACCCAGGGTTCCACGGGGTAGGGTTCGGGGTTAAAATATTCAGGCTCTGCTCCGCGGAGCTCTGCCAACCGCAGCTCGTGCTGGCGGTCCTTTTCTCGCTCGACTTCCCGGTAAACCTCCCGAATCACTTCGTATCTGTCCGCCGCCGCTGGGGCATCTCCGAGCAGGGCAATCCGACGCCGCACCTCTCTGAGGCAAGCATCTTCCTCCACCTCTGCGTGGACAGGGCTGGGGACGGGTGTCGTCGCCCTGTGCCGATCCATCCTGGTCAGCTCCTTAATCAGAGCTTTCCGGTTCTTATTACCCGGCGTTCCTCCCCGGTTCTCCAACATCCCACGCAGGGTGTCCCGGTTGTAGTGGGTGTACACCACCATGGCGTAGGTCTCCTAGGGGCCTGCAGAGAGCGATCCCACCGCTGCCACCAGTATGACGGAATGGGATGTTGTCCGCCTGCGGGTGTGCTCTATCTGCGTGGCCCCGGCGCTTACCGCTGGCCCGACTACCGAGTGACGCGGCACTCGGCGTCTCGTGCGGCCTGGCGTGACCCTGGGGAAGGGTTAGCGGGCGGTGGAGGGGACCCCTGCCTAGAACCAGCCCGACCACTGAGCCATACGGTACTCAGCGTCCCGAGCAGCTGGTTCACTGACCTTGTGGGTGTGGAGTACGACTGCGGCCGGCCGGCCGATTTCGGGGATCGGATCTCCTCCGGCGGAATATTCGGATCTGATTGCGGAGGACTTTCGGATCGTAGATGAATGCAGCTTCGGATCTTGCGGGATCGGCAGAGTCTTCGGATCTTACCGCAGTCTCTTGCAATACCGAAGCGCGGTACACGGCCGCGCCCTTCGGATCGGATCTCGGGCTAATCGTCTGGGAACCGAACACCATACGCTGCGCCTCTGTCCTGATGCGAGATGCAGGCACAGAGCGCTCGGTTCGGTTCGGATCTAGTTGAACACCGTACCCTGAGACTGCGGGGAATACTCAGACGATGAAGCACGGCGGAGAAATCAAGACATCAGACGAGGCTGGATGCACTGCTAAATCTGGCTTTATTATTCACAGCTCAGGCATTTATCAACTTTACACAAATTATGAATACAATGGGAATCCCTGCCCGCCCTCACAGGACCCATTGGCCGTTGCAGTTCGGGGAGTCGCCGATTCGGACCGGATGGTCCGAATCGGCCATTTTACGATTCGAACCGGATGGTTCGAATCGGCCATTTTCCGATTCGAATAATCTGATTGCAACCACGAGGCGATCGGAAAATGGCGGCGGGCAAGGCAGACCAAGAGAACACATTTCACAATAACCAACGGGGACACTTCATTACACCACACATAACCACATCTAATAAAAAGTACTGCAAAACTCTGTGCGTGCCACCGCACCTAAGTGTTCATGGCCAAATCAGTGGCACCGAACCGCCCCCTGGCTGAGGGTGCTGGGCCATTCCGTGACACACGTCATGAGATCCAAGTAACACAGCGAGCTGGGATCAGCAGGTGTTTATTTCAGTAGTTAACACAGGAGAGACACACGGTTTGCTTCCTCTCTCTGAGCTGTCTTCCTGGTACCACCCTTAGAGCCGCCCCTTCCTCTGATGTCACTGCTGACTCTCAACACAGGGTCGACGAACCAAATTGTTACTTCCAATGAGAGGGAGTCTGTTAAAACAGGATCTAGTGATGAATGACCGTCACCAAAGCCTTTACAGGAGCAAAAAGGCATTGCAAGCGACTCGATACAGCAGGGGAGCCAAAGACATGCAGCCTCTAAATGTGAGTGAACAGGTGTGGATACAATCTCCAACCAACCAGGAAAAGAGTGGCGGAAAGCTTGCCTAAGAGCACCTGTAGGGATCAGATCATATGAAGTGGTAACAGACTCAGGACAGGTTCTGAGAAGAAACAGGACGCACCTGAGAGGCACTGGACGCTACATGCCTCAAATAAGGTCACATACTAGCACCCAAGAGGAATATCACATGGAGAATACAAACCAGCCATCAATAACTAATAACACAGAAGAAGGTCAAGAAGAAGCACAGTGTGATATATCAGACACAGATACAATACAGGATGAAAACAGAGTCCTGCTAGAACACCCACAAGTCTCCAGAAACACCCAGACTAGAAGTGGGAGATGTATCCAAAAGCCAGCACATCTAAATGACTATGTGGACTAAGTTTACACCACTGGAAGAATGCATCTCAAGAACTGAATACCACCTGGAATTGAACTAAAGAGATAGAAACATCCATTTCCCCAAAAAGGGAAAAGATATATCAATATGTGTGGAACCATAACAGAGAGTGTTTGGTTCCAGGTAGGGTCGGCCCAAGACATTGTGCTGCCTGGAGCGAAGGATGAAATGCTGCCCCCCCAAAAAAAAAACACACACAGCGTTTATGAGCGTATCACAGTGCGCCACAGCAATAAAATTCAAACACTCATAAACACCGTACATTAGAATTTTCTTGCTGTGGAGCTCTGTGATACAGTAATGTGAGGTGTATATAACTGAGCCCAGCGTCACATACCCAGCAGTGCCCAGTGTCACATACCCAGTAGTGCTGAGCCGAACACCCCCGTGTTCGGTTCGCATTCGAACTCGAACAATTTCAAAAGTTCGAACTCGAACACGAACCGAACTCAATGCAAGTCAATGGGACTCGAAAGTTAAATTTTTAGAGTGTCCTCCAAGAGGGCATATATGGAAGATATTTGCCATAAAAGGTGTATGGGTTCCGGGTAGTGCCCTGGGGGACAGGAAACAAGGACAAAAAGTTTAAAAAAAACTAATTTTTAAAGGAACAGTTAGTTTTCCATGAAATAAAGGTTAAAAATAAAAACGAAAATTTCCTTCAAATATCGTGTTTAGGAGGTCCCCATAACCTGCCCGTGAAGTGGTGGATCTCTAGGATGTATAGAAACGTTTATAAACAAAAAAATGACGTTTCAAATGACGGTAAATGCTTTTCCTTTAATCTATTCATAAACAACTGCTTGGGGCGGCAGCCTGTATGAAAAGACATTTTAGGACGCGCAGAAAAAGTTTAGTGATTTTTTGGCTAAATTATGGTGAAACTTATTCAGGCTTTGGATGAAAGTAACAATAGGTGCTTTAAAATTGGGCCTTTAGCGTCTGCAACAGTGCCGTCACACCGTAACCCCTCTGAGGATATGAATCTGATACAGGCGTCAGTGGCGGTGCACCCAAATATTGTGCCTTTGGTGCCAGGCCAGCAAGTGCCATCATACAGTAACCCCTCTGTGGTATTGTGGAGGAGTGCAGGCGTGGACCATGCGGGCCTATATTAAAAAGATATGAATCTGGGATGGCGTCAGTGCACCCAGATATTGTGCTCTTGGTGCCAGGCCAGCAAGTGCCATCATACAGTAACCCCTCTGTAGTATTGTGGAAGATTGCAGGGGTGGACCATGCGGTCCTATACTAAAAAGATATGAATCTGGTAAAGGCGTCAGTGCAACTAGATATTGTGCTTTTGGTGCCAGGCCTGCAAGTGCATTCATACAGTAACCCCTCTGTGGTATTGTGGAAGAGTGCAGGGGTGGACCATGCGGTCCTAAATTAAAAAGATATGAATCTGGTAAAGGTGTCAGTACAGCCAAATATTGTGCCTTTCATGCAGCAAGTGCCTTCACACTGTAACCCTTTTGTGGTATTGTGGAAGAGTGCAGGGTTGGACCCTGCGGTTCAAAAAATTAAAATGATATAAATGTGGCACAGGCGTTAGTGCAGCCAAATATTGTGCCTTTCATGGCAGCAAGTGCCTTCACACCGTAACCCTTTTGTGGTGTTGTGGAAGAGTTCAGTGCTGGAGGTTTTGTGAATGCAGAAGACATCCCCGTGTCACGGTTCCCAGATCCCACCACGCAGTACTTAACGCCCAACACTCCACAGAGCCCAGAAGCCACCAACAGAGTAGCCGTGAAAGATCTCTAACTGTCTGGTCCTTAGAATTGGCCAGGTAAACTAGCTAGACAGAAAGGGTTAACAACACGGGGAGTAGTCAGCTGAGCCAGAATCAGGAATACAGAGTTCAGAATGGTCAAATGGAATAGCCGGGTCGAAATCAGAGCAGTGGCGTAGTACAAGAAAATGGTCTAGGACAACAGAAGGCAGAATAGTCAGAAACAAGCAGAGGTCAATAATGGGTTAATTCAATATAGCAGTCAGGTACAAGGAGCTCAGGTATGGATAACCACGATCTGGCAACTGCTAAGAATTCACTGAGGGTTTTTAAAGTCCTTCACCAGACCACGCCCCCCACTCAAGCCAAGAATCATGCAACCACCTCCCTGCCTGTCTCCATTTAAACCGGGCATTGGTCAGCGAGCAGCATCAGACATGCTGCCCTCAAGCACACAGGTAGGGCTGGAAGCTCCCAACGTTACACCCCGATCTATTCCATTATGTCAGCATCAGGGGATTGATAGCTGCTGATCCAGGACCGATTCATTTTTAGAAATGTCAGCCGGTCTACAGAGTCGGTGGACAGACGCACTCTTTTGTCTGTGACAAAACCTCCAGCGGCACTGAATGTCCTTTCAGAAAGCACGCTAGATGAACGGCAACCTAGTATCTGCATAGCATATTGGCTAAGTTCTGGCCAGTGATCCAATCTCAACACCCAGTAAGCCAGTGGATCATCTGCTGGAAAGGTATCCAGGTCTGCCCTTGCCCCTAGGTAGTCCTGCACCATATGGTGAAGACGCTGGCAATGGGTGCCTACAATTGACATCCCTGGGCGTCGTGGACTAAACAAATTTAAAAAAGGCATCAGTCAAGCGGCCCGACCTTCACCACTGTTCCTCTGATCATCCGCAGCCTCAGAAGCACCTGTGTCATCACTTGGTAACCTACCAGTGCCTGGAAAGGTGTTACACAAGTGTCGCTTTAGAGCGTCCTCAAGTTTATTCATCCTGTGCTCCCTCTGTGCGGGCAGGATGAGCTCTGTAACTTTACTCTTGTATCATTAATCAAGAAGGGTTGCCAACCAGTAATGATCCCTCTCCTTGATAGCACGAATCCTTGGGTCCTTTAGCAGGCGTTGCATATTAAGGGAGCCCATGCAGCGTAGGTTGGAGGTGGCATTAGCTTCCGAGTCTTCCTGGTCAATGAGGATGACCGTATCGTGCACTTCCTCCTCCCAGCCACGTACTAGTCCTTGTGTTTCTGGGCACACAATACCCTCCCTTGAGGAATCCCCACCTTCAATGCCCCCACTACATAAATATTCCTCCTCCTCCTCCTCCTCCTCATCCTCCTCCTGTCTGATCTGAGGAGTACCCGCTGGAATGCTGTCTGCGGAAAGACTGGGGCCTTCAGAGCTAGGGAAGGCCTCCTCTTCCTCCGGCTGCTCTGCCTCTAGAGCCACATCTATAATTCGCTGCAGAGTGTGCTCCAGCAGGAACACTAAAAAAATTGTGTCACTGATGCATGCACTGTCCCTGCTCACCATCCTCGTTGCCTCCTCAAATGGTGACAGTACAGTGCATGCATCCTTGATCATCAGCCACTGCGGGGGGGGGGAACCAAGTTTACCTGAACTTGTCCTTGTGCCATACTCACACAGGTACTCGTTGATGGCCCCCTGCTGCTTGTGCAGACGCTGCAGCATTGCTAATGTCGAGTTCCACCTGGTGGGCATGTCACAGATCAGACGGTTTGTGGGAAGGTGGAATTGTCTTTGAATTTCTGCCAGGCGAACGCTTGCTGGGAATGACCGTCTGAAGTGGCTGCAGACTTTTCTGGCCTGGCTGAGAAGCTCTGCCAGCCCTGGGTACTTGGTTAGGAAACGCTGTACCACTAGATTTAGGACATGTGCTAGGCATGGTACATGCGTCAATTTACCCAGGCATAGGGCGGAGAGAAGGTTGCTGCCATTGTCACAGATGACCATTCCCAGCTGAAGCTGGCATGGTGTTAACCATCTCTGCACTTGCCCCTGCAGAGCTGACAGAATTTCTGGCCCGGTGTGGCTCCTGTCCCCTAAACAAACCAGCTCAAGCACAGTATGGCATCTTTTAGCTTGAGCCATTGCGTAGCCCCTGTCAGGCATCGGTTTAACTGCCACTTCGCCAGAGACACAGAAGGAGGAGGAGGAGGAAGAGGGAGAGGTGGTGGTGGAGCAGGCAGACCTCATACAAGCAGCTTTCTGGAGGCATGGTGGATGAACAAGCTCCAGCACAGAGCCCCGTCTTGGATCCCTCCCAGCTGCAATCAGAGTTACCCATTGTGCCGTGAAGGAAATGTAAGGACCCTGTCCATGCTTGCTGGACCACGTGTCTAAAGTCACATGCACCTTGCTGCTGACTGCCTTTCCCAATGACTCGATAACATTGTCTTCCACGTGCTGGTATAGTGCTGGAATGGCCTTCCGTTTTGGAACATGCCACTGTGGTACAGCACATTCAGCAAATTCACGGAAGGGAGCAGGGTCCACCAGCTGGAAAGGCAGCAGCTGCAATGCGAGTAATTTTGCTAAGCTGGCATTTAGACGCTGTGCTTGGGGATGATTGGGACTATATTTTTTCTTACGCTGCAGCAGCTCGGGCAACGTAATCTGACTGCGGAAATCTTCAGCTGATGGGATGCTGTCACATTGTGAGGAAGAAGCTGGTACATCCATTACTGTAGCATCATCCCTGTCAGTGGAGGTTGTAGGCAATGACATGGCAGGACATACAGTGGGGGTAGAGACAGATGAGGAGGAGGAGGACCTACGCAAAGTTTTGTGCCAATGGGATGTGTGGCAGGTGGTCATCTGTCGCCTCAAGCATGTGGTACCAAAGCGTCCGGTGTCTTTCCCACGCTTGAGCCTCATCTGACATAGATTACAAATAGCAACGGTGGGGTCTGCTACACATTTCTTAAAGAACTCCCAGCAGACAGTAGAGTTCCTGGATGTGTGCTTTGAGACAATAGCGCTCTGCACCTGAGCAGCTCTGACATCTGATGCCTTGGACTGGCTAGTGCTACGGTTGGTCTCTCCTCTGTGTGTTGCTGCTGCTTAAGACAGCCAGCACCAGTTAGAAAGGACAAGCGTGCCCCTGCAGAGGATGCACCAAGTCCAACACGACCAGAGGCACAGCCTCCCGAAACAGAGGCTGCTTGCCCTCTTATCTGTGTCTGGGAGCGTCTGCCTGTCCTTTTTGGTCTTTCTGACATGGTGAGTGATATATAGATTAAATATATACAGAACTCTGATTCAACTCTGGTATAAAGATTAAAGATTTCCAGAACTCTGGTATAACTCAGTGAGACACCCTGATAGCTGTCAGCCATTGACAAGACACAGATTACAATATCCAGATACCTCCTATAAATCAGTGAGACCCCCTGATGGGTGGCAGTGAGAAGACACAAATTACAATTCGCAGAAATCTGCTACAAGTCAGGGAGACCCCCTGATAGGGCCCCCTGATAGCTGGCAACAGTGACAAGACACAGATTACAATTCGCAGAAATCTGCTAGAAGTATGTGGGACCCCCTGATAGCTGGCAGTGAGAAGACACAGATTACAAGTCTCAGAAACCTCCAATAAATCAGTGAGACCCCCTAATGGGTGGCAGCCAGTGAGACCACACGGATTATAACAATTCCCAAATATTTTGTAGAAATTACTGACCCCCAAAATACTGTGTGGCAGTGACAAGACACAGATTACCTCAATTCCCAAATATTTTGTATTAATTACTGACCCCCAAAATACTGGGTGGCAGTGACAAGACACAGATTACCTCAATTCCCAAATATTTTGTAGAAATTACTGACCCCCCAAAATACTGGGTGGCAGCCAGTGAGAACACACAGATTAGAACAATTCCCAAATATTTTGTAGAAATTACTGACCCCCAAAATTCTGGGTGGCAGTGACAAGACACAGATTACCTCAATTCCCAAATATTTTGTAGAAATTACTGACCCCAAAATACTGCGTGGCACTGGCAGTGACAAGACACAGATCACCTCAATTCCAAATATTTTGTAGAAATTACTGACCCCCAAAACACTGCGTGGCTCTAGCAGTGACAAGACACAGATCACCTCAATTCCCAAATATTTTGTAGAAATTACTGACCCCCCAAAATAGTTGCTGGTGGCAGTGACAAGATACAGATCACCTCAATTGTGGGAATTTCTGGGGGAACATGAGTGCCAGTTCTTTGTGTGTCACTGGCACCCCCTCCCTCTAGGCTGATTTTACTCCCTTCCTCAACCTCAGAGTTTGAATCAGAGCACTGGAGTTGCTGCGCATCCTCAAGCAGCATGTCACTGTCATTGTAGTCAAACAATTCAGCTGACTCTTCCGTGTATGATAGTGAGGCTACGGCAGGAGTAGCTGTGGACATGGAGGCTGAATTAGATGTTTTGGCAGCTGAGGTGGACTGTAAACCTCTACAAGCCTGGCTGGCAGAGGACTCGGAGGATGAGGATGGCCTGGTTAGCCAATCCTGCAAATCCTCTGTATGTTGCTGTTGCTTAAGACGGCCAGCACCAGTTAGAAACAAGGACAAGCGTGCCCCTGCAGAGGATGCACCACGTCTGTTGTGGACAGAAATGTATATATTCGCTTTTATAATATTCAAAGGCTTAGAAAGAGGCCTAGAAAAATGCTCATTTGAGTAGTTTAAATGGTTAATCAGGATTTATGAATCAAATCCATATTATTGTTTAACACGCTATCTTAGCTGATTGTTTTGTACGCACATGTAGTCTCTTTTTCCAAGAATCAAGAAGAGAATGTTTTGGAACATCTTGGAACGTCCTGTAACAACGTCCTTGACGGCTAAAGGGACAACCGGAGACGCTGTTGTTTATTTTCTTTAACTGTTATTAAACAAGGTCTATAATTTCACAATATTAATGACGAATAGAATGTTGGGCAACAGCCTGTTTTCGTTAAAAGCGAAGTAGCATAAAAAGCCTTGTAAATTGTCAATAAAGGGCAGAGAAGTCATTGGCTTGAAAGCCACATAGACGTATTCCTTGTCTGTGTGATTTCTTTATGCGCGCATATATCTGATTTCTCCACCGAATTAGAACAGAAACTGGCATCCGAGGACAGACTCCATTGTCCACTGCAATTTGGCGCCCAACGTGGGGCCCTGGGTTACGCTTTATCCAGTGTGTCACCAACGAGGATTTCATGGCTGGACCACACCAGAACCGGAGCCTGATCAACTTCGTAACCTCACAGGTAAGATACCTTTTGATATCTTATCGGTGACGTGTTCTGATTTGTGATCCTACCCCGGGAAACCCCAGTGTGACACTTGGGAAAAGCATCAAAAGTGGGGTTTTATTTAACTTTGCCCAGGTGCCCTTTATACTGACCCATGACCGCATGCCAGTTGTCTGCTTGTTTGTACGTGTCTGTTCACGATTCTTTGTATTGACAGCATTTTTCCTGATAGAATTTATATTTTGGTTGTTAATCAGAGAGATTATCGCGCACCTGTGATAACAAGTGGCGTGTACCTGGTTAGCTATCTCCAGAAGGTAACAGGTGATGTGATGAAATAGGCGCATACCTGGTACTAGGACTTTCCTAACAGTCAACAGGCGATCACAAGCTTGGTAGTAGGACGCGATATATCTCTGATTGAAGTATAGTTTGAGTAACGGTCAGAGGAGTTTTTGTGGGTACTGGGATAGATGATGCATTAGTATCTATTAGGAACTCACAAGAATATATATATCTAGTAGGAACAGGTAACCCTGTAGGATATATATGCTGCGCGACGGAGAGGTGCTATCTACACCTTTCTAGCAGAGTCCTATATTTGGGGGAGGACGAGACGCTTTATTGTCGTGGTAACATAGGACACGATAGATATAGGTCTATCCTCATTTCTGACTGTTGATAAACTACGTGAATTGAAGAGTGACCAGGAAAACAAAAAGCTAACAATCGAGAATGGGAAATGAACGGAGTAGCCATACTGGTTGGTTGTCACTGTGACGGAATGGCCGCCACAGGATTTATTTAGTTTAATTTCATTCTTATTTTGTTATATTTCGTTTACCCTTTATTTATAGAAACTAATTTCCTTTGGTAGATTTAATGTAAAACTGTTGCTAGACTTCTAATTAATCATGTTTTTCCCCTGCACCACCCTGCTAGTTTATGCTCAGTTATATTGTGTGGTTTTAAATGTATTGTCAATCGCTCATTTTTAGTTTTAAATAGACTTATATTTCTTTAGTTAAATGTGGTTTTTAAAAACCCTACCTGCCACTAGTGTCAAATGCTTTCCTTTGTATAGAATATACAATAGGTTTGAGTAACTTGTGGATTATGCAAAAGTGCTTTCTGTTTGGATATCTGTTATCTGTTTACCTGTTCTGAAAGGGTGGGAGTCACATTGTCTCAGCCACCCACTATCTGATTCCCTTTACAATGGGTTATGTAAATAACTGTATGTGATCACTGTGAGGTCAAGACTTCATCTGCACACAACCAGTGGACCCAAGTGAAGACTGAGAGGACCTGAGAGAAGCCGGCAATGGTCTTGGAACCAACCAATCAGAACCTGGGCTATGGCTAGCCCCTGTGCAGAATTCACTCCAGGGGTCTGGGGGCGAGCATGGGAGAGAACAGTGGGACTGTACCATATAAAAGGACCGTGTATGTTCTGTTTTTGATTAAACTCATTCCTGTTTGAACCTTTACTCTTGCCTCGGCTAGTAATTGGGGATAACAGGGCTTGGGGAACCGCGACGCTGCAAGGACTGTGGAAAGAAACGCTGGATCACCGCCGAATCCCTACCGCCCGCTACCCCTGACTCTACACCCCCAGACCAGTTTGGCGCTGACGGCGGATCTACCCGGGCAGGGTAGCAGGGATCCGCTACATTGGCTGGCAGCGCTGGGATCCGGCTGAGACCAGACAAGCAGAGGGAGATACAGCTGCTGGCTTGACCCTGGTCTCAGCCACCGCGACACGCCGAGCGTCTGGAGTAGACATCATCCGGGGGAGAATCTGAGACCAGCCCAGCAGGGGGAGATACAGCCGCCGGCTTGACCCTGGTCTCAGACACCCCTGGGGTTCGAGAGGTGGACAGTACCAGCAACGGCAGTGACCCCGGTCTCAGACACCCGGGGATTCGAGAGATTGCTACACCATCCTACAGCCGTTCACCCCGTATTGCTCAGCGCTACGACGGCTGGAAGCGAAAGGTCCTCAAGGAACTTCTCAAAGCCAGGGATAAAGCGGTCAGCGGTAAGCCAAAGGCTGCCCTCATCAAGGACCTGATGGAGGACGAACAGGCAAGTCTGGCCCTCCACGAGGACTCAGAATCCACAGAATGGCGCCAGGAGGTACAATGGAAGCTGGCCCTGTTCGGAGTCAACCCCCCGGCGGAGGTGATCGCTATCGTTTTGGCAGGGGTCAATCAGCTCAGAGTGACCGAGTTGCGGTACCAGCTCGGGGAATCGACAGCGTCCCAGGAGATACTCCCTGCAGTCGTGGAAGAGGAGTTCTGGGACCAAGGAATGGAAGCGCCTGACCAGCACAGTGATCCAGGTTTAGGCCAGGAGGTGTTGTGGCATAATGACTCGGCACGGCAGAAGCTCTGGAGGGACGTCCTAAAGCTTGAACAGGACTACCTGGGAAAGATTCTTCCTACCTTGGGTGAGAAATACTGGAGACTGTGGGACCTGCGGGTGCCATTCCTAGGAGTGCAACCCCAGGTAGAAAGACTGTCCCAACTGGAGAACCTGAACCAGACGGAGCTATGGCTGGAGGACGGGTACCGGGCACTGGAATGGTATGCTGCCAACCTGTGTCCAAAGTTGGAGAGGAAAGATCCTATGGAGGGCTATGACTACGGCGGCCCGGGATTAATATTTGACGCTCTCCAAGACGACCCCTCCTTTGGCAGTACAGCTAAACTGAGATGGGAAGAGATCCGTGACTTTCGGGAATGTGAGCACCTTGACGACCTCGGGCTGAGCAGTGATCTGGACTGGCTAGCCACTCAAGAGTGGGAGCTGGAGCAGGGATACAGGAGATTGTTTGAGGACGCTCCCCCGCTCGCTCTCACCCCGATGGACACGGCAGAAGAGCTGCCAACAGAACCCAGTGGTGCCAACCTACTTGCAGGATCTTCTGCTGGTTCGGAGCCCCAGGGTGAGGAGGCAGTCGGCCCCTCTCCCCAGCTGCAGAACGCATCCCAGGCCTCAACTGCTACAGAGGAGGTGACTATCCTGCAGCTGCAGCGCAGCATGTTGTTCGGGGAAAAGACAGAGGACTCAGCAAGTACCGTTCCTGCAGAACCTGCAGCGGAGCAGAGTGACCAAGTGCTTCGGACACCTACCAAGGTCAGTGGAAGTGCACCGGTGGATGGGACTGCGGTCTCCACCAACGAGAGCCGTCAGGACAGCGGTCCACTGTGGAAAGAGGAGAACTGGAAGACAATGGGTGAGATTGAGGCCCACCTAGGCAGATGCCCCGAGGGCTCACCAGGAGACCCAGAGTCCCAATGGAGTGCTCCTGCTCAGGGACGGGTGGAGGAGCTAGCGACAATGTCATGGCCCGCCAAGGAAGAGGCTGCGGTCCTTTCCACGGAGCCCAGGAGATGTGGGGCAGTTTGCCCAGATTCACTGCTTGCATCAGCAGGCACTTCAGCGCGTGAAGAGGACAATTTATGTACGGGGGAGCGGTTCCCCAACCCAGCAGCAGAGCTGGCATCGGGACAGAGCTCGGCTACCCTCTGCCCCCAGCTGGAGGCTCCAGAAACCGGGGAGAATATCGGGTGCCAGATGAGGGAGAGGGAGACTCAGGCCCCCCCGTGCCAATTGCTGTCGTACCCGGCAGGGAACCCCGAACCCCAACCAAACGCTCCTACCCACGTATGGATAGAGGAGCGGGGGACAGCGGACATGCTACGGCCTGCTGTGAATGAGGCTATGGTCCGTTCCACGGTGCCTGAGAAGTGCAGGTCAGCTAGCCCGGGGCCCTGGCTGGTGGCATCAGGGATCAAGGATAACCATTCATACATGGGGGAGCGGCCCCCCACTTCAGTGGAAAAACTGTCACCGCGGCAGAGGACCGCTAACCTCTACCCCTGCCCTGCCACCGCAGAACTTGAGGAGAAAGAGGAGAACTACCTTCTCACCGAGGAGCCCTAGGGACTGACAATCCGCTCCTCTCCAGAACTACAGACCAAGCTACTGGCCTCCACTGCTACGCAGGAGGCAGAGAGACTACAACTCCAGCACAGCATGCCATCTGGGCCGGAGAAAGCATCAGACTGGGCAAGTACAGTTCGTCAGGAGCTATCAGCAGAATGCAGTGCCTGTGATGGTGCACCGCATTACGAGTTCCAGGGTGGGGAGTCAGTCGGTCTCCATCCACCACAGCAGCGGCTACCCCAGGTAGTACCTCTCCCCAGTGACAGGTAATAATCCCGGAAGGGGAGATGGCAGGTCTCGTTCCCCAACGTTTTGAGCACCAGCGTGAGGGTGGAGGTGTCCCTGTGCCAAGCAACGGCGTGCTGCTGCTCCCGTTCCGCAGGATGTGGGAGACTCCCATTGTGGAATTGTTGATGGTGCTGGGATTTGCAACTGGGTGACCCCGAGACGCTGGGCAGACGGCCCAGATCCACAACCACTTTTTCTGGAGACACCGGTCACCCCATCTCCCACCCAGCTTCTGACCAAGGCACCAGGAAAGGGTGCTATCGGCCCGTTTTTCCCGCGGCTGACTGTGGCACCAGGAGAAGGTACAGGCGGTACCCCCCAGCGGGTCATTGCCCCAGGAAATGGTGTCAGCAAGGCTGCCCACCAGCGAGGGGCTAGGAGACCAGGAAGAGAAAAAACCCTCGACGTCCCACCAGGGCCGGTTGTTTCCCCATGGCAGGGTACCAGCCTTGGGTGTCTGTATGGTCCATCGGATACCGGTCCAAACCAAGGGGGCAGTTGGAGAAGCCCGGGGGCCAGCCTCCTCCCTACGGACTATGGACCGAAACACTATCGGGGGTTGGCAAAGCATTGCCCCAGCAACCCAAACTTGAGACTTTTTAAAAGACACTTACACCTGGACATCCCCAGGCGGACCCGTAGAGGGTCTCACCGGGTCTGCCATCATGGGACTGGGAGAGCTATGTGACGGAACGGCCGCCACAGGATTTATTTAGTTTAATTTCATTCTTATTTTGTTATATTTCGTTTACCCTTTATTTATCTATATCTATTATTTATCTTTATCTATTTATTTACCCTTCCTTCAAACGCTCCCTTAAAACGTTCCTATTTAGGGAAGCCTACCACCCAACTCACTGACGCAACCATCAATCACTCTCACCTTACAGTCCTCTCCTCCTGTTTCCAACCCCAACCCCAACCCTCCTAGATTGTGAGTTCCTACGGGAATAGGGCCCTCATCTCCTCCTGTACTGTTTGTCAAATGTTGTTCAATGTATTGTAACCCTGTCTATACTGTGCTTATTGTACAGCGCTGCGGAATATGCTGGCGCTTTATAAATAAAGAATAATAATAATTTATAGAAACGAATTTCCTTTGGTAGATTTAATGTAAAACTGTTGCTAGACTTCTAATTAATCATGTTTTTCCCCTGCACCACCCTGCTAGTTTATGCTCAGTTATATTGTGTGGTTTTAAATGTATTGTCAATCGCTCATTTTTAGTTTTAAATAGACTTATATTTCTTTAGTTAAATGTGGTTTTTAAAAACCCTACCTGCCACTAGTGTCAAATGCTTTCCTTTGTATAGAATATACAATAGGTTTGAGTAATTTGTGGATTATGCAAAAGTGCTTTCTGTTTGGATATCTGTTATCTGTTTACCTGTTCTGAAAGGGTGGGAGTCACATGGTCTCAGCCACCCACTATCTGATTCCCTTTACAATGGGTTATGTAAATCACTGTATGTGATCACTGTGAGGTCAAGACTTCATCTGCAGACAACCAGTGGACCCAAGTGAAGACTGAGAGGACCTGAGAGAAGCCGGCAATGGTCTTGGAACCAACCAATCAGAACCTGGGCTATGGCTAGCCCCTGTGCAGAATTCACTCCAGGGGTCTGGGGGCGGGCATGGGAGAGAACAGTGGGACTGTACCATATAAAAGGACCGTGTATGTTCTGTTTTTGATTAAACTCATTCCTGTTTGGACCTTTACTCTTGCCTCGGCTAGTAATTGGGGATAACAGGGCTTGGGGAACCGCGACGCTGCAAGGACCGTGGAAAGAAACACTGGATCACCGCCGAATCCCTACCGCCCGCTACCCCTGACTCTACATCCCCCAGACCAGTTCGGCGCTGACGACGGATCTACCCGGGCAGGGTAGCAGGGATCCGCTACAGTCACCATGCAAGTTAGTTGAGGAAAGGATAGGCAAAAGTAATGTGACAAACCTAAAGATTTTAGGCAAGATTTGCGAATTAGATAATCCCAGATTACAGGTAGAAGAATGGAAACATGTGTTGAAGAATAAGAAAGGAATGTTGATTGATAATGGTTTATGGAATGTTGCACAGGCTTGGTATAGGGTAGCAAAAGAAATTGAGAACGAAGGGTGGATAGAAACATTACATAAGAAGAAAGGAAAAACGAATTACTATTATCTCACTCCAAGTTCTGAGCCTCCTTCCTATAGTAAGGTATCCGAAAAGAAAATAATAACCCAAACCCAAACGACAACTGCCCAAAAACAGCCGACAGGTCTCTACCCTGTTTTATGTATCGATGGGTCGTACTACACCACTCGTCCTGTAATGTCCTCATTAACAGCCACAAGCCAGGTACCGACAATATACCCTATAATGATTAATTTGCCCAATTTAGATACCACTCTCCACACGATAGACCGTACCGGTAACCCGGGTCAACCATGGTTGGGAATGCGGGCACCTTCCTCCGGTCATTCTTATGACTCAGTAAATTGTACTGCTGATTCCCTAACGTCCCACATAGGGTTACCTGCAACCACACCCCAGGTCACCCGTAGCCAGCCCACACTTTTTCCACCCCAGCACCAAGATCTTATCACCTTTCCACCCCAGAAAACCGACACCACGTACCCTTTCTACCAAAACACCCATGACATCCCTCCAACTCCCAAAAACAATGTAGCCTGGACACAGCAGCCAACTCCAAGAAAAACTTGGATATATTAATGGAATACCCGCCCTATTGGTTTATTATTTTAATTAAAAATAATTTTTTACGAAATATTCTCGGGAGAGAGAGGCTCCGTATTCTATCAGTATTGCTCTGCAGGACAGAGTGCTACGGAGCCGGGTAGAATTAGGTGTTAAGGGTTAAGAAAAAAGTGGGCTTTAAAATATCCCGTGTTATGTTTTTTTATGTGGAAAAAGAAAAAAGAAGGGAAGCAGGACGCAAACAAGAAAGTGAAACTAGAAAGATTAAATTGGTTCCTCTTTTTTTCCTATTGCCGTGCAGATCAGATATTTTAACCCTGCTGAGACAAAAAAAAAGGATTTTTGCGTATTTGCGTATTCAACTCTGTACAGTTTAAACGTGGAGCTGGTTTTTCCCTGCTGCATTAGCTTATTTCAGTTTAAAATAGATAAGGTGTACTGTCCGTATCAGAAGATTGCAGGTCTTTATTTCCTAGTTAATTTAGAGGATTTTCGAGTTGATGACGACCCCACAGACAGAGTGTGACCTTGCTGAGTACAAGATAAAGCTACTAATGCCAGGAAAGTTTTAACCTCCAATTCTCTAACAACACGGAATATTAGTAACAACAGTCTAATGATGCCTGCTGATTAAATATTAATTTGCACACAACGGCTAGGCGTCAGCAGCCCCGAGTATTGGCACCACATGACGTTTCTGCCTACCGTCAACAAACCCCAGCGCGCCTAGCTGTCTTCTGCGAGTCTGCTGCGCCGGCGATATTCCCTCCTGCACCCTGATACTGTCACTCTCACCTGATATTTGGGTCTTAACCCCGCTACTCTCTTTCCTTTTCCTGAGGGGGGTGATTCCAGTTGTGATTCTAATTCTGGTATGCTGTTAACTATGAGGGATTTTCAATCAATTCTGTTCAACTTCCCCCTCGCCCCCACCCTTTCTGCCAGAAGAAGGAAAAGAAACAAAACAAGTGCAACTACAAGCACTCACACAGGTTGCAGCGATAAAAGTAAATGCACATGGGAAGTTTAGTACACCAGAAGCTGATATTAAATCCTTTAGCAGACCAAGCAGCAAGACAGACTCACTCAGTCAGACACAGGAAAAGGAACTCGAGCAGCTAGTCACACTACTAGTAACCCAGAACTAAGAAATAAAGTGTGCTTACCTAAGACACTCTATCCGGCTGTAGTACAATAGGCACATGGGCCCTCACACCTCTCAAATACAATGATGAATGCTCTCATCGGTCTGCACAATCTGTCACCTTTCGAAATACTGTTTCCCTCAACAATTGCAATTACAGTCTGACAGCCTAGTAACGAATGTCACAAGTGTTTCAAAAATATTAACTGATATCTATGGTCAAGTGTTCTCTTGCATTCCAGACCCTGAGAGTATCAATGACACTCATCAACTGGTCCCGGGAGACTGGGTACTAGTGAAGAAGTTTCTTCGAAAGAATCCACTTGAGCCCAGATACGACGGTCCCTTCCAGGTCCTCCTCACAACTGCAACTTCAGTAAAATTTGAAGGAAAAGCCACCTGGATCCACGCCTCCCACTGTAAAAAGACCTGTACACCGGAAGCGGACCAGCCAACAAAACAACCATGATTGTGTATATCCTTCTCATTTGGGGGGTGGGAATCCAGGGGCACAATGTAGCTGTTATACTGGGACAGGCAGCTGATGATATGGTACATGTGGTTATGAGAGCCCAGGTGGAAGCTGCCCTGGGACAACTGACAGACAATGCCCATGTCATGGGCCACGCAATGAATACTACTGCCACCGAAAACAAACTAACCACTTTCTGGTATAATTCATCTAACACTTGCGTGGTTACATACACCTTTAACTATTGTGATATACACCCATGCCCAGGCCCCCGCTTGCAATGTATCTGGAGAAATGGGATTCCACATGATTATGACATATATATGTGCGTTACCAATTACTATTGGGGACAGGAATGCGGTAGTTGGGCATCGGTGGGATCGAATACTGGGGTTCCATGGGGACATAAACCACAAAACGCCCTAGACGAGAAAGATGAAAATGGTAAATCACTTCTCGCTCGTATGACACTGACAATGGCCCCAAACACCTGCCCCAAGTACGAATTACAATAATCGGATGATGATGGGGAAGTGCGGTTTAGAACAGGAGCAACAGCACTGAAACTAATTCTAACCCTAGAAAATCCAGGACCCGGGGATTCAGGTATCTATGTTCTGAGTTTGTGGGTAAAGGGGGGGTTCAGAGAATCCGCAGACCCTGGGAAAATTCTGCCTACGAGATATGTACCTTGCCCCTGACTGGGTCCCTCCGCACCCACAGCCCAAACCCCTTAATCACCACATGATGCTCTCTTCCAATGGTATAGTGGCCATCGCTGATCCCTCTATCTGCCCATCCATCCGTCTGTCTGTCTCCATCCATCCATCCCTCCCTCTCACCCTCTGTCCATCTATCCTTCCTTCCATCCCTCTGTCCATCCATCCTTCCTTCCATCCATCTATCCTTCCTTCCATCCCTCTGTCCGTCCTTCCATCCATCCCACATCCCTCCATCATCCCTCTGTCTATCCATCTATCCCTCCCTCTGTCTATCCATCCCTCTATCGCTGATCCCACGTTCGAGGATACTATGGCCATTGAAACAGGATACTCAGATATGAATGTTTGGTTAGAATGGATGAAATATACCGCTCAGTCCCACAACAGAACCAATTGCTATGTGTGTGGTACTGCTAGGCCTCATCTACGTACGGTACCGCTCAATATCCCCGAGGATATCGAGGAATGCTTTCTCAGTCTGTTTACCAACACCACTCTAAGTCACGATGCTTGCAAAGAATGGAAGTCCAAATACCCCCTCCAGAAACGAAACCCCAGACTCTCAGAGAGTATCACCATCTACCCCGGGAACTACACCTGTTACTCCTCTTGGGGAACCGGTGGCCGGGTAGTTGGAAACTTCACAGAAGGTTATTGTGCGCAGTACAGCGCTGTGGAGAAGGAGAAGGTGCAAAACCAGGTGATCTCCCTGGGAGATGTCTATTGGATCTGCGGTGACATGCGAGTCCGCTCCCGCTTGGTAGGTGCGTGGGACGGTGAGTGTGCTCTGGCTAAAGCCATCATGCCCCTCCACATCCTGCCCTTTGATGATGACCTGCCAACCGCCCACACCTCCGGACTCACTAGACAAAGGAGAGAGGCGAATTCTGTACCTGGTAGTTTCGATCCCCACGTCTACCTTGATGTCATAGGAGTCCCAAGGGGGGTGCCTAATGAGTTCAAAGCTAGAGACCAGGTAAAGGCGGGATTTGAATCTTTAATCCCCATGGTAACCATCAACAAGAATGTTGATTGGATTAACTACATCTATTACAACCAACAGAGGTTTGTTAACTATACCCGAGATGCCCTCCAGGGTTTGGCCGACCAGCTAGGCCTGACCTCTGCAATGACCTTCCAGAACCGAATGGCCCTCGATATGCTACTGGCAGAGAGGGGTGGGGTCTGTACAATGCTGAAAGGTACTGGTGGCTCCAGTTGCACCTTTATCCCGGATAACACAGGCCCCACTGGCACAGTCACTAAAGCCATTAAACGATTGGAAGACCTGTCTGAAGAACTGAAGAAAAACTCTGGCATTACTGATCCATGGGATCAGTATTTTAGTTGGATGGGTGCCTGGCAAAAAATCCTCACACAAATAGGGATAGTTATCCTGGTAATGATGGTTCTGTTGACGGTGATTGGATGTTGTGTTTTACCCTGCATTAAAAAGGTTATCGAAAGAACTGTGGAATCCACTACACCTGTGCTGCTTAATCAAGTGTGTGGGGACACTGGGGAGAATATTGGCAGTTCCTATACTAGTCTAGAATTTCTGGGGGTTCCTATGAATAAAAGGTATGACGAACTCCGCCCACCTATAACAAATCAGCCGCAGAATTATGAGTCCATGCGTCCCCTATCTCGAGACCACCGTCTATGATTTGGCTCTAAGCCTAGGTTAGTGACCCGTTGCAAGACGAGTTGAAGCCAGACTCTTGACCCACCAGTCTCGACCATGCATGGAAGCCCGGACTACACAGGGGTTTTATTCCATAGGAATTTCTCGTCTCAACCTCCGGTGAAGATTTGGGATGGCTGGCAAGACTATTAGGGGAACGGATGAAGGCACGGCTCGTCTCCAGGGGTACACTTGGGAAATGTGCATTTTTAGGGGGGACTGTTGTGGACAGAAATGTATATATTCGCTTTTATAATATTCAAAGGCTTAGAAAGAGGCCTAGAAAAATGCTCATTTGAGTAGTTTAAATGGTTAATCAGGATTTATGAATCAAATGCATATTATTGTTTAACACGCTATCTTAGCTGATTGTTTTGTACGCACATGTAGTCTCTTTTTCCAAGAATCAAGAAGAGAATGTTTTGGAACATCTTGGAACGTCCTGTAACCAACGTCCTTGACGGCTAAAGGGACGACCGGAGACGCTGTTGTTTATTTTCTTTAACTGTTATTAAACAAGGTCTATAATTTCACAATAATAATGACGAATAGAATGTTGGGCAACAGCCTGTTTTCGTTACATGCGAAGTAGCATAAAAAGCCTTGTAAATTGTCAATAAAGGGCAGAGAAGTCATTGGCTTGAAAGCCACATAGACGTATTCCTCGTCTGTGTTTTCTTTATGCGCGCATGTATCTGATTTCTCCACCGAATTAGAACAGAAACTGGCATCCGAGGACGGACTCCATTGTCCACTGCACGTCCATGACGACCTGGGGCACAGCCTTCCGACACAGAGGCTGCTTGCCCTCTTATCTGTGTCTGGGAGCGTCTGCCTCTCCTTTTTGGTCTTTCTGACATGGTGAGTGATATATACAGTGGCAAGTAAAAGTATGTGAACCCTTTGGGATTACGTGGAGTTTTGCATGAATTGGTCATAAAATGTGCTCTGATCTTCATCTAAGTCACAACAATTTGAAAAACACAGTCTGCTTAAAATAATACAACACAAACATTATATGTGTCAGGTTCCTAGCCGCCGGCGCCATAAAAGAACTAAAGGCAAAGTGTCTCAGCGAAATAACAATGATTCTCCTACAGAACCAAGTTGTTCCAGCAACCAGGTGCTAGACATAACATCTTGATTTCCCCACTATAAAATAGGGTCACTCCCAAAGCAAGACGCTTCTGCATTGTTCCAGTGAACCTCTCACTAGGAAGGAGCTGTCTTCTGTCTATACCTGCTATAACCTGTTTTTGTCTTGGTTCCCACCATACTATTCATAGTTCCTGCAGCAAGAATCCTGCTGCCCTGCATCCTGCAGAATCCACAACCTACTACCCTTCATCTTACAAGTATCTTCTGATCCTGCTCCCCTGCAACCTACAGAATTCTCTGAGCCTGCTGTCCTGCATCCCACAGGTTCTACAGTTGTCGTCGCCCTGTATCTCCCAGGATTTACAGAAGGTACTGCCCTGCATCCCGCAGGTCCTACAGTTGTCGCTGCCCTGCATCTCGCAGGATCTACAGTAGTTGCTGCCCTGCAGCTCCCAGGATTTACAGAAAGTGCTGCCCTGCATCCCGCAGGTCCTACAGTTATCGCTACCCTATATCCTGCAAGTACCCTCTGATCCTGCTACCCTACAACCTACAGAACCCTCAGCCTGTTACCCTGTATCCAAACCCTCGGAGCCTGCTACCACGCATCCTGCTGAACCCCTCGCTCTACAGATCCAGGACCCCCTCGCTCTACAGATCCAGGACCCCCTCGCTCTACAGATCCAAGATCCCCTCCGCAGACCAGGACCCCTGCATACCCAGGACCCTCTGCCTCAAAGACTCTTACGTTTCTACTTTCCTATTTATTTTTCTAAAGATCTCCTTCTCTCTTCCTTCTCCTATTTCTCTCCATATCTGGTTTAACCCTGCTCTAAGTTTAATCTACTCTTTTTCTTTATATGTAGTAGTGTAGTTTAGTTTTGTTACTTTTGGTCTACCTTTCTCTCATCTTGCCCTTTAGTTTCTTATTGCTGATTTATTATTTATACAGTGTTTTCCCTTCTTATTACCCAGCTACATAATTGTCTATTCATATTTGTTTACTGCCTCTTATGCCTTACTCTTAATAAACCCCTTTTTTGTTCATATACGTTTTTCTATTTAACCATCATTGCATATTGGGCTCACACTTGTCACCCCGGAACCAGCACCCTGACAATATGTTTTCATGTGTTTATTGAACATAACATGTAAACATTCACAGTGCAGGGTGGAAAAAGTATGTCAACCCCTAGCCTAATGACTTCTCCAAGAGCTAATTGGAGCCAGGAGTGAGCCAACCTTGAGTCCAATCAGTGTGATATTATTGGATGTGTTGCTGAAAGCTGTCCTGTCCTTTAAAAACACACACCAGTTTTGGGTTTACTGGTTTCAAGAAGCACTGCCTGATGTGAACCATGCCTCGCAGAAGAGAGCTCTCAGAAGACCTACGATCAAGAATTGTTGACTTGCATGAAGCTGGAAAGGGTTACAAAAGTATCTCCAAAAGCCTTGATGTTCATGTGTCCACGGTAAGACAGACTGTCTACAAATGGAGAAATTTCAGCACTGTTGCTACTCTCCATAGGCGTGGTCATCCTGTAAAGATGACTGCAAGAGCACAGCGCAGAATGCTTAATGAGGTAAAGAATAATCCTAAAGTGTCAGTTAAAGATTTACAGAAATCTGATGGGTGATGCAACAGCACAATGACCCAAAGCATACAAGTAATTCAACAAAAGAATGGCTTCAACAAAACAAAATACGCCTTCTGGAGTGGCCCAGTCAGAGTCCTGACCTCAACCCGATTGAAATGCTGTGGCGTGACCTTAAGAGAGCGATTCACACCAGACATCCCAATAATATTGCTACACTGAAACAGTTTTGTGAAGAGGAATGGTCCAAAATTACTCCAGATCGTTGTGCAGGTCTGATCTGCAACTACAGGAAACATTTGGTTGAGGTTATTGCTGCCAAAGGAGGGTCAACCACTTATTAAGTCCAAAGGTTCACATACTTTTTTCACCCTGCACTGTGAATGTTTACATGTTCTGTTCAATGAAAACATGAAAACATATAATGTTTGTGTTGTATTATTTTAAGCAGACTGTGTTTTCAAATTGTTGTGACTTAGATGAAGATCAGAGCACATTTTATGACCAATTCATGCAAAACTCCACGTAATCCCAAAGGATTCACATACTTTTTCTTTCCATTGTAGATTGAAGATATACAGAACTCTGATTCAACTGTGTTATCTAGATTAAAGATTTCCAGAACTCTGGTATACCTCAGTGAGACACCCTGATAGCTGGCAGCCAGTGACAACACACAGATTACAATAGGGATGTGCGTTTCGGGTTTCGGAATTTCGGAATTTTCACAAAATTTCCCGATTCGTGTCTTCGGATGCGGCCGAATTTCCGAAATTTTTTAGATCCGAAAACGTCGAATCCGAAAAGTTTTCCGAGCCGAATCGAAGAATTTTCGAATGCACTTGAAATGTGTCAAATCGAAATTTATTTTCCCTCTATTCATGATTTCGGTTCTATTCGGGATTTCGGTTCCATTTCGGTAATTCTGGACATCGTATATTTAACTATTATTGGTTATATCGCTGATTCTGTAAATTTTGTATTTGTAAATGCGTATCACTTTTTTTTTTGTTTCCAATGATCCGATACGAATGTTCGTAATTGGGTCGGATCCGATTCGTCCGCGGGTTGCGCATGCGCGCGGATGTCGTAACTTTATTGAGCCAGTTTTTTGACAACTTTTTTGACAAAATATTGTTTTTATTATTCCTCATCATGGCCGCTGCAAGAGACGAGTGCCGTTCAGAGGACACCTCCTCATCGTCTTGCAATGAACCACCACCACCTAGAAAGAAGCGGGCCAGCAACATGGCATTTGAGGAGATGCTCGAGCTGGTCCGGATCTTTGATCGTAAGGATTACGATTGCCGTAGGGGCCCTTACGGCAGAAAGACTAACGCTAGAAAGGATCGTATCCTCGATAAGCTACGCACCACCATCCTGGAGTTGTACGGGAAGGACCGGACGAAGGACCAGCTCCGGAAACGCTGGTCTGATCTGAAGGTACGCGAGGAGGAGCAGCTGAGACACATCCGGCGCGTCATAGCGAAACGTAAGTGTTATGTTATATTGTAAAGCGCTGCGCAAACTGTTGGTGCTATATAAATCCTGTATAATAATAATAATGTGCTTGCATGTGCTAATGTGCACAGAAATACGTTGATTTATCTAGTCCTTTTTTCATGCAATGTGATTGTGTATAGCTTTGCGGTTTCACGACTCGTCATACATGCATTTTTGCCATAGCTCTGCCTTTTTGTGATTTTACGTATTCGTGAAAATTGTGACATTTGATGTATGTAGATGAAGTTACAATGCTGGATTTCTTTTGGCACTGTGTGTATAGTCTGTAGTGTGCTGGGGGGGGATGTTGTTGTGATTGAGTGATGCATACGAGATGACCCGCAGCTTGCCCAATATTGACTCCCATCTGCGCATCAATAAAAATCTCTGCGTCTCTGCTAAGTGGTAGGATGGGACATGTAGTTCTTCTGAAAGTGCATCCAAACAGAGCCGCGTTCAATACGTCCTCAGCAGCTGCTGAATTGTTGCAGCACAGCAATTCAGTTTGCTGCAGCAGTGTCATTATTGAACGCTTTAAATGCAAATTTCAAAACAAAATGGCCGATTTCTGTTGTTTCTGCAATATCCAGTTTTATTCGCAGAAACTGAAAGTGAAACTGAGGCTGAGGCATCTATAAAATAACTAAAAGCAGTCAGCACAATGCGTTTTGTACGCACACAACACAAATAATAGTTTTTATTGAATAAACGTAATGTTTACTTCTGAAAAAAATATATAATTGAACGGTAATATATGTCTATGTGCAGATGAAATAAATAAATATTTTGTGACTTTAGACCTATGAGATGGGAGTAGTGGTGGGTCAAGCTGGTAGTTCTAGTGGGTAGTGGAGGGGTGTCGCAATACTTTCGGCAATATATTGTATAGATACACCATTTTTTTCCAGTCTGCATTATTTACGTGTTATTTTTTGGATTTGGCAGAAGACAGGAAGAAGGCAGCAGCATCTGCCCCGGCAGGCACCAGTGCCCAGTGGAGGAGGAGGAGGAGCCACGGGCGTCCACCAGCGCTGGTATATACTGTTTTATTTTGCAACGACTTTTGGTCAAAAACAGAAACATTTTTTGTTTACTGTATTTTAATAAATTTTTTTATGTATAGCACAAGAAGAGGAGGAAGAGGAAGAGCAGGAGGAGGGCGAAGTTGGAGAGAGGGAGCTGGAGCAGCAGGAGGCCGCCAGTCCAAGTTTTTTTTTTTTACTGTTGTATTTTGCATCGACTTTTGTTCAAAAATAAATCAGTTTTGTTGTTTACTGTATTTTTTATTTCTTTAATTTCTTAGATATAGCACTGGATATGCTGACGGGGGTGGTGGGGGAGGAGTCGGAGGAGGAGTCGGAGCCTCAGGAGGCCGCCAGCACTGGTATATACTACTGTTATATTTTTTCAAGACTTTCAGTCAAAAATAGAAACCTGCTTTACTTACTGTATTTTCCTTCTTTCATTTATTGGTTATATAGAAGGAGAAGCCAGACCAACCAATCGGGAGGCGATTGGTGAGCTACGCCTGGCAGTTACAAGAATTGATGCCATCCAGGAACTGCTCCAGGAACTGCGGGAGCACATAAACAATACCGCGGACATCCTGGAGCGGCAGTGAGACAGACCAGTGGCAGCCTCCTCCCGAAATCTGCAGGTTCACTGAAGATGAGGCCGGACCGGACACGAGCAAGGAGTATTGTGATATCACGGATGTGCCTCAGCTGCTCCTGCTCGCCTGCTTTGAGGTCGGACCAGCGTTTTCGGATCTGGTCCTTTGTCCGGTCTTTCCCAAACACCTCCAGGATGGTGGTGGTAGCTTGTCAACGATACGATCCTTTCTAGAATTATTCTTCCTGCCATAAGGGCCCTTACGGCAGTCATAATCTTTGTAATCAAAGATGCGGACCAGCTCCAACATCTCCTCAAATGCCAGTAATTCTCAAGTGAACCAATATTCTGAACAAGATGTTCGCTTGGCTTACAATGGCGGCCATCTTCCAGTCTATGTTTGTTTGTGCCCCTGTTGGGCAGTTTGCCATCCTTGGCATGTTCCCTTCCCTTCCCCATGTTGTAAATAAATTTTCTATTTTTTCTATATTTTCCTGTTTGTGTGCGTTGCTTTTCCTTACTTAATAAGTTAATATGTATTGCTTGGTTTCCACACTGTTAAAATTATATGTACATAAATTTATTGACATTTCTATGGACCCTTTGTCATAAATTTGTCAACATATTTGTGGCCATGAATGTGACTGTGCACATTCTACACTTCCTGCCTGGCCAAAAAATGTCACACACTAACACAACCTTGTTGTACTGCCTTGAGATTTGATTACCGACATGGCCTGGTTTTGTTAAGCTTAGGCGATGTCACAACAACACGGATTTTTGTCCACAGTCACATTCATTGTATAACCAAGAATTTATCAAAAATATTGATGGCAGCACTGCGTGAAGTCTTCTCCGACACAACCCAAAGATCCTTAGTGCGGCTCAGGTCTAGTTTATTTGTCCCTGTTTGCAGCTTCACGCAACACCTCCTCCCAGCTATGAGCTCTCTCTCTCCCACCGCTGCCCGCTAAGACGCTGCCCGCCAACATGGTCACGTCTTTGCAGAATCAACAGCGTGGGGGAACGGCAGCTGCCGACAGTCCCAAGACCTCGTCACAATGACGTCAGTTCTGGAGTTAACCCCTAACTGCGACCAATGGTGGAGATAGGGGGTTCATTGGAACCCCTATCTCCCGATCCGTGGCAGCTAGGGGTTAAAGTTTGGTATTGTTGGATCGGCCAGAGCATGGCCGTTCCAACGATACCAAACACGAATGTGAAAAAAGTTTGTAAAAAAATATATAAAATAAAAATAAAAATATTTAAAAAAAATTTATAAAAAAAAATAAACAAGTTTTTTTTCTTTTTTTTGGTTTGTTAATGCAGCAATATTGTTCCCATTTCAATTATAATGTGAACAATGATGCTGCACTAACGATTTTTGTATGCGGTGCGTTTGTTAAAAATCGTGTAATTTTCCCCCAAAAAAAATGTAACGAGACCCCATCTCTAATTTTTTTAACAAGCGCACCCCATACAAAATACAACCGCAATTGTTCGCATGTTAAAATGTGAAAAAAAACCACTTTACACGTTGTAAATTATTGAAAAATCATATTTTATTGCATTTTTTGTTATAATATACAGACAGGTCATGACGTATACATATAGTAATGACATATTATGAATCTGCCGAGTCTGACGGAAAGAACAATGTATAATATGTCTGGGTCATATCTATACTATAATAGAGTAAGGCTTGACGTGTCCGTCGCCAAGCCTTACTCTGCGCATGTGCGTGCAACCAGCGGCGGTTGGTTGCACGCGCATGCAACCGCCGCGGCACGAGACGGCTGTGCGCTCGCTGCGGCAGTTACAAGATGCACACAGCAGCTGGGTAGAGGCTGCGCTCGCAGCCTCTACCCGGCTGCCGCGCACATCCAACCCCCGAGCGGCGAAGGGAAAGTTCCCTCGCTTCCGCTCTTTGAAGGACCCAAGCCCCGGTCACGTGGGAGTCCCACGTGACCGCGGCTTGGGTCCTTCAACGAGCGGAAGCGGGGAAACTTTCACTTCCCCGGCGCCGCTCGGAAAGGTAAGTATGCCGGAGCTCATGGGGCAGCTGTCCGAATGCCGATAGAGCATTCGAACAGCTGCCCCATGTCTGGTCTGGGGTCTGAGCTGGGGCATATATCCATGAGAGCTTGGGGGGGGGAATATCCACGAGCTGGGGGGCAATATCCACGAGCTGGGGACAATATCCAGGAGCTGGGGGGCCAATATCCAGGAGCTGGGGGGCCAATATCCACGAGCTGGGGGGCCAATATCCACGAGCTGGGGGGCAATATCCACGAGCTGGTGGGCAGTATCCATGAGCTGGGGGGCAATATCCAGGAGCTGGGGGCAGTATCCATGAGCTGGGGGGCAGTATCCATGAGCTGGGGTGCAGTATCCAGGAGCTGGGGGGCAGTATCCAGGAGCTGGGGGGTAGTACTATCCAGGAGCTGGGGGCAATATCCATGAGCTGGGGGGCAGTGTCCATGAGCTGGGGACAATATCCAGGAGCTGGGGTGCAGTATCCATGAGCTGGGGTGCAGTATCCATGAGCTGGGGTGCAGTATCCAGGAGCTGGGGGCAGTATCCATGAGCTGGGGTGCAATATCCAGGAGCTGGGGGGCAGTATCCAGGAGCTGGGGGGCAGTATCCAGGAGCTGGGGGGCAATATCCATGAGCTGGGGACAATATCCATGAGCTGGGGGCAGTATCCAGGAGCTGGGGGGCAGTATCCAGGAGCTGGGGGCAGTATCCATGAGCTGGGGTGCAGTATCCAGGAGCTGGGGGGCAGTATCCAGGAGCTGGGGGGCAGTATCCAGGAGCTGGGGGGCAGTATCCATGAGCTGGGGACAATATCCAGGAGCTGGGGGGCAGTATCCAGGAGCTGGGGGCAGTATCCAGGAGCTGGGGTGTAGTATCCATGAGCTGGGGCGCAGTATCCAGGAGCTGGGGGGCAGTATCCATGAGCTGGGGTGCAGTATCCATGAGCTGGGGCAGTATCCAGGAGCTGGGGGGCAGTATCCAGGAGCTGGGGGGCAATATCCATGAGCTGGGGACAATATCCATGAGCTGGGGGGCAGTATCCATGAACTGGGGGGCAGTATCCAGGAGCTGGGGGCAGTATCCATGAGCTGGGGTGCAGTATCCATGAGCTGGGGGGCAGTATCCATGAGCTGGGGTGCAGTATCCATGAGCTGGGGGCAGTAACCAGGAGCTGGGGGCAGTATCCATGAGCTGGGGACAATATCCAGGAGCTGGGGGGCAGTATCCAGGAGCTGGGGTGTAGTATCCATGAGCTGGGGTGCAGTATTCAGGAGCTGGGGGGCAGTATTCAGGAGCTGGGGGCAGTATCCATGAGCTGGGGTGCAGTATCCATGAGCTGGGGGGCAGTATCCATGAGCCGGTGGGGCAATATCCATGAGCTGGGGGCAATATCCATGAGCTGGGGGCAATATCCATGAGCTGGGGGGCAATATCCAGGAGCTGGGGGCAATATCCAGGAGCTGGGACAGTATCCAGGAGCTGGGGCAGTATCCACGAGCTGGGGCAATATCCACAAGCTGGGGCAGTATCCACGGGCTGGGGCAGTATCCACAAGCTGGGGCAATATCCACGAGCTGGGGCAATATCCACGAGCTGGGGCAGTATCCACGAGCTGGGGCAATATCCACGAGCTGGGGCAGTATCCACGAGCTGGGGCAATATCCACGAGCTGGGGCAGTATCCACGAGCTGGGGCAATATCCACGAGCTGGGGCAGTATCCACGCGCTGGGGCAATATCCACGAGCTGGGGCAGTATCCACGAGCTGGGGCAGTATCCACGTGCTGGGGCATATAGCCATGAGCTGGGGCAGTATATCCACAATAGACTGCCCTCTGGGCAGGCTTTCCACCTTGTACTAAAATAAGCCTTCAAAACGTGTTTAAACATGATGAGCTAAACCGGTAAAAATGACCTCAGCATCAGCACAGGGGCGTGAAAAGCCTCAGCAGCGAAAGGGTTAATTAAAAAAAAACACGATAGAATCGCCAGAATTATCGTATCGACAGAATGAATTATCGGATCCGAAAAACAAACCAAAAATTTATTTTAAAAACATATATAAAGTATAAAAAAGTAAACCATAGTAGTTTACATCAAAACGAATAGAGTTAGACAGCTTTTGAAACGAGGAGAACAGACGTTCCGAAAAAATGAAAATTTCCGAAATCCCGAAAAGCCGATACAAAAAACGAGCAAAGTGACATGAAAATACGAAAAATGGTCGATATTCCGAAAAATAAATGTACCCGAAAAACGAGTCGAGCCAAACCGAATCGAAACAGAAATCGGTCGAAACGAGCCGAATCGAAAATTTTTAAAATCCGAAAAATCGAACCGAATCGAATCGAATAAAAAATCGGTGCACAAGCCTAGATTACAATTCCCAGGAACCTCCTATAAACCAGTGAGACCCCCTGATGGGTGATAGTGACAAGACACAGATTAAAATTCGCAGAAATCTGCTAGAAGTATGTGGGACCCCCTGATAGCTGGCAGTGAGAAGACACAGATTACGACAATTCCCAGATATCTTGTAGAAGTGAGACCTCCCTAATAGCTGCTGGCAGTGAGAACACACACTAACAGAACAATCTCCTCTCAAAAAATACGTGCTGGGGCTGCGAGGGACGCCTTATATAGTGTGCTGCGGGACTTAGCTCTGTGAGCCCATGATTGGGCAAAATTTGCCCAATCAGGACTCTGAGCCTGATTGGCATAGTCTTGCACCTGTCTTGCACCTGACCTGTGGTCAGGTGCAAGGCTGTAGCCAACTACATTCTTCAGGCCAGTGGAAAAGTGCATTGTGGTCCATTGTGGGCGAACTCGAACCGAACACGTGGAAATGTTCGGAGTTCGGCGTACAGCCGAACGGCCGATGTTCTATGCGAACTCCAAACAGATTGAACTGAACAGCTCATCCCTAATACCCAGCAGTGCGCAGCATCACATACCCAGCAGTGCCCACACATGGGTATATTGCCCCAGCTCACACATGGATATATTTGCCCTCATGGATATATTTGCCGTCATGGATATATTTGCTCCAGGCTCACTCATGGATATATTTGCTCCAGGCTCACTCATGGATATATTTGCTCCAGGCTCACTCATGGATATATTTGCCCCCAGGCTCACTCATGGATATATTTGCCCCCAGGCTCACTCATGGATATATTTGCCCCCAGGCTCACCTCTGCCAGGCCCAGGCTCCGAGGGGCAGATCGTGCGGGCACCGCGGTCCTTCCTTCAACGAGCGGCAGCCTGCATGAGTATCTGCCGCTCGCCTGAGATCCACCCTCCAGCCTGCCGCGATCTTGCGAGATCTCTCGATTGCGGCAGGCTGTAAGATGAATCTCAGGCGAGTGGCAGAAACTCATGCAGGCTGCCGCTTGTTGAGGGAACGAACGCGGCGGCCGCATGATCTGCCGTCGCCCCTGATTAAAAATAGTGCAGAGCGCAGCAGCGGCGCCGGTGGCTGAAATTTGCCGCCCCCGAATTTCTGTCGCCTGGCGCCACTGCTCCACTCTGCACCATTGTCGGGCCGGCCCTGGTTCCAGGGGACGTTTAATATGTGTTGCACTGCAGTTCAGCAGGAAGTAGTTAATCAGGAAGTCAGACACATGGACACTGACTAGGAGCTAGAGCTGACGTTTATAGAACTTGTTTAAAAGATGTTTTGTTAATAAATTTACCATAGCGCTGGAGTCTGAGAGGCTATTTCATAAGCAGCAACATTTATACAGACAAGACACAATGGGGCAGAAGCATAGTGTGGTAAGTAGGGATGAGCTGTTCGGGTTAGGAGTTCGACCCGAACTTTGACAGTTCGAAAGTTCGCGAATTTCGATCTTTTTGGGCGTGTTCGGTTCGGGTTCGAAAAAAAAAAGAAATTTGGAAAAAAATACTAAAAAATCTAGAAATAAAGAGACTCTTTACTGCAGAATATTATAAGCAATGTTTATTAGATATTGAATTAAAAACTAATGTGTACGTGGAAAGATTATCAACTCTAAATGACCTCTGTTCACAAACGGGCATAACGCCAGGTGTTTTTAGTCTGGTAATCAATTTGATACATTGTACAATATACTGAGGGTGGGGTGGTGTCTGCTTCTGATTGAGATTTGAGAATTAATTTCCCTAAAACATCCTAATATGCTGCATTTAACTGGTGTTTGAAAAAAATCTAAAGCAATGTTATTTTTAACCTCGGGATTAAACATTCACAGGGTTATTCAGAGAGTGGTGAAAAGCAGGAGAATAACTGGAGAAGTGAAAATTCTAGGTCAAAATAGCCAAACCAGAAAAATTCTCCCATTTATCTCACTTTCCAAATTGGCTATTTGGTCTAGATTGTTCTCTTCTCCTGCCAGTTCTCCTGGCTTTCACCTCTCTCTCAGGGTTGTTCAGAGAAAGGTGAAAACCAGGAGAATGGCAGGAAAAGAGAACAATCTGGACCAAATAGCCGATTTGGAAAGTGAGATAAGGCTAGGGTCAGACTAACGCATTTTTCGCACCGACCGTCAAAAAGTGCGTCCGAACGCATTGCCGTATTTTTTCACGGATTACGCAAAAACGGTCATACGATGCGCATTTTTGTGCGTGATTTTTTACGGATCCAAACCAGGAAACTTTGGGTGTCTGGACGTTATGTTGGCCGGACATGAGCAGGGTCTGACGTCTCCAAATCACGCACACACGCCGCTAGTGGACGCAGCGCACTCTGTACGTCCATACTAGCGGTTCTGCGTTCTCGAAAAAATGCGTTCATTTTCCACTTGGGTTGCGCAGCCGGACTTTCGTGCGACCGTACTTCGTATATTGGCTGTCATTGCCCGTCAGTTGCTGCTAGTGCGGCCATGTTTAAGTGCGCCTAAACGCACGTTAAAAATTCGCTAGTCTGACCCTAGCCTAAATGGGCGAATTTTTCTGGTTTGGCTATTTTGACCTAGAATTTCCAGTCTCCAGTCATTCTCCTGCTCTTCACCGCTCTCTGAATAACCCTAACAGGGTTATTCAGAGAAAGGTGAAACTCAGGAGAATAACTGGAGAATGGAAAATTCTAGGTCAAAATAGCCGAACCAGAAAAATTCTCCCATTTATCTCACTTTCCAAATCGGCTTTTTGGTCTAGAAGTTTCCATTCTCCTGCTTTTCACTGCCAAAAAATCAGTAAACTTTTTCTGCGTGTCCGAAAATGTCTCCTCTTTTCATACAGACTGCCGCCCCAAGCAGTTGTTTATGGATAGATTAAAGGAAAAGCATTTACCATCATTTGAAATGTCATTTTTTGGCTTTTACATTTTCTATACATCCTAGAAATCCGCCACTTCACGGGCAGGTTATGGGGACCTCCTAGGCACGATATTTGAAGGAATTTGTCATTTTTATTTTTAACCCTTATTTCATGGAAAACTCACTGTCCCTTTAAAAAAGTTTTTTTTTAAACTTTTTGTCCTTGTTTCCTGTCCCCCAGGGCACTACTCGGACCCCCATACACCTTTTATGGGAAATATGTAGCATATATGCCTTCTTGGAGGGCACTCTAAAAAACCGAATTTTCAGCCCCATTGACTTGCATGGGGGTTCGGGTTCGGACCCGAACAAATGGGAAGTTCTGGTTCGGGCTCGAACCGAACTCGGGGTATGTTCGGCTCATCCCTAGTGGTAAGGGGAAGGGAGAGACACAATGGGGCAGAAGCATAGTGTGGTAAGGGGAAGGGAGAGACACAATGGGGCAGAAGCATAGTGTGGTAAGGGGAAGGGAAAGACACAATGGGGCAGAAGCACAGTAGGGATGTTTGTTTAGTTTCATTCCGAATTGAATTTCGTACGAAATTCACCGTTTTCGTTGTTTCGAGAGCATTTCTGAAACAAAATATCGCCCGCCCAAAATTATGAAATTATGAATCGATTTTTCAACGCAAACGAAATCATTTCATTATGGGACCGGAAGGAAACAAAACGGTACGCAAATGATACGAAATGCCGAAAAAAACCCGAACAAAACAATCAAAAACTAATTAAATCTCGGAAACAAATGATCTGAAACGAAAAAAGACATAACCAATGATCTAAAATGAAAATAAAGAGAACAAAATGATCTAAAATGAAAAAAAAAGGTAACAAATGGTATGAAAGAAAAAAAAATGATTTAAAATGCAAAAAATGGAACCAAATTGTCTGAAACGAAAAAAAAAACCCAGAACAAAATAGTTTTAAATAAAAAAAAAACTGAACCAAATTATCTGAAATGAAAAAAAATAAAAAAAATTAAATGATTTAAATGAAAAACAGCCATTTTATAAAATAATTTTTTTGGCATTTTTTGGGAATTTTTGGGTAATCTTTAGGGTCCCTAGCTTATTTTAAAGAAACTAGGCTTTACTCCACCATAGCTTTGAATGTTAAAAAAATTCCCGTTTTTTTATTAAATATTTCTAAAACTGTTTATTATTTTCAGTTGCAGCAAACAGCCATTTTATTTATTTTTTGGCATTTTTCAGGAATATTTTGGTTAAAATTAGTTAGGAAACCTAAAGATTAAGTGTATAATGAGGTCTGTTTTTTCTTTGTTGAACGCATACACCTGGATTATCTTCTTACAGTCCGTGTGCGTTCAGCAATGAATTTTGATAGAATACATTTTGTCAGTACCAGGGATAGTAACAAACCTGCTGTTATCCATGGTCCTGATGTGAAATAGACTGATAATATGTTTCACCATCGGCGACTGTCCATGGTTCTGATCTGAGTCAGAGCCATGGACAGTAGCCGAATGTGAAGCATTATCAGTCTATTTCACATCAGGACCATGGATAACGGCAGACTTGTTAAAATACATTTTTGTCAGTACCATGGATAGTTTTTAGAAATATTACTAAAAAGGGGATTTTTTTTTAACATTGAAAGCTATGGTGGAAAAAAACTAGTTTCTTTAAAATAAGTTAGGAAACCTAAACTTTCACCCAACAATTCCAGAAAAATGCCAAGAAAATCCTAAAAATATAAATATATAAGTAAGGAGACTTTCATTTTACTGGTTTATTGGAGATAGAAAGGGGTTTGTTTCCAGATCCTGGCATTGCAATGCCTTTAAGTGGCTGGATCACAGGATGCCAAAGCGACACATTCCTAGAGAAAGAGTCAGCGAGCTCAGGCAGAGGGAAGCGAGCAGAGCGTTTTACTTGTATTTGTCCTCTGTTTCTCCTTCATTCAGGAGTCTGGCATTTTTCCCATATGAATCCACGTCACTTTTCCAGTATGTGTTTTCACTTAGGAATACTATTTAATAGCATTTTTTATTAAACATTCCTACTTCTATTATTAAAATTAGTTTGAAAGGCGAAGCTAAATGTGCACAGAATGCGATGTTTCCACTGGAGCGTCCAGTGACACATGTGAATTTCTGACATCAATGTGACTTGCTGTTGAAAGTGACAAGTGAAGCGTGTATAACTTGCTTGGGACACGTGTGCTGTTCTTGCACCCTCCTGTTTTTCATGCTTGGGGTGTCTTGTTTTTGATTGCGGGCATGGGATTGCTTTTCTTGTCCTGTCAGTCATCTGCATGTAGGCGTTCCTCTGGTTTCACGTAGTGGGTATTGTGCCGTAGCCGATGTTTAGTAAACTCTGCCTTCGCCATGTGATGGGGCTGGCCTCTCCATGCAATAAAATCTGCCTTGGCCATGTGATGGGACTGGCCTCTCCATGCAATAAAATCTGCCTTCACCATGTGACAGAGCTGGCCTCTCCATGCGATAAAGTCTGCCTTTGCCATGTGAGGGGGCTGGCCTCTCCATGTGATAAAGTCTGCCTTCGTCATGTGAAAGGGCTGGCCTCGCCATGTGATAAAGTCTACTTTCGCCATGTGACAGGGCTGGCCTCGCCATGTGATAAAGTCTACCTTCGCCATGTGACAGGGCTGGCCTCGCCATGCGATAAAGTCTGCCTTTGCCATGTGATGGGGCTGGCCTCGCCATGTGATAAAGTCTGCCTTCGCCATGTGACAGGGCTGGCCTCGCCATGTGATAAAATCTGCCTTTGCCATGTGATGGGGCTGGCCTCGCCATGTGATAAAGTCTGCCTTCGCCATGTGACAGGGCTGACCTCGCCATGTGATAAAGTCTACCTTTGCCATGTGACAGGGCTGGCTTCTCCATGTGATAAAGTCTGCCTTTGTCATGTGATGGGGCTGGTCTCTCCATGTGATAAAGTCTACCTTCGCCATGTGACAGGGCTGACCTCGCCATGTGATAAAGTCTACCTTTGCCATGTGACAGGGCTGGCTTCTCCATGTGATAAAGTCTGCCTTTGTCATGTGATGGGGCTGGCCTCTCCATGCAATAAAATCTGCCTTCGCCATGTGACAGGGCTGGCCTCGCCATGCGATAAAGTCAGATGTGGCCGTGTGACAGGGCTGGCCTCTCCATGTGATAAAGTCTGCCTTCGCCATGTGACAGGGCTGGCCTCTCCATGTGATAAAGTCTGCCTTTGCCATGTGATGGGGCTGGCCTCTCCATGTGATAAAGTCTGCCTTCGCCATGTGACAGGGCTGGCCTCTCCATGTGATAAAGTCTACCTTCGCCATTTGTGACAGGGCTGGCCTCTCCATGTGATAAAGTCTGCCTTCGCCATGTGATGCGGCTGGTCTCTCCATGCAATAAAATCTGCCTTCGCCATGTGACAGGGCTGGCCTCGCCATGCGATAAAGTCAGATGTGGCCGTGTGACAGGGCTGGCCTCACCATGTGATAAAGTCTACCTTCGCCATGTGACAGGGCTGGCCTCTCCATGTGATAAAGTCTGCCTTCGCCATGTGACAGGGCTGGCCTCTCCATGTGATAAAGTCTGCCTTTGCCATGTGATGGGGCTGGCCTCTCCATGTGATAAAGTCTACCTTCGCCATGTGACAGGGCTGGCCTCGCCATGTGATAAAATCTGCCTTCGCCATGTGACAGGGCTGGCCTCACCTCAATTTGATAAAGTCTACCTTCGCCAGGTGATGGGGCTGGCCTCTCCATGTGATAAAGTCTGCCTTCGCCATGTGACAGGGCTGGTCTCGCCATGTGATAAAGTTTGCCTTCGCCATGTGACAGGGCTGGCCTCTCCATGTGATAAAATCTGCCTTCACCATGTGACAGGGCTGGCCTCACCTCAATTTGATAAAGTCTACCTTCGCCAGGTGATGGGGCTGGCCTCTCCATGTGATAAAGTCTGCCTTCGCCATGTGACAGGGCTGGTCTCGCCATGTGATAAAGTTTGCCTTCGCCATGTGATGGGGCTGGCCTCGCCATGTGATAAAGTCTGCCTTCGCCATGTGATGGGGCTGGCCTATCCATGCAATAAAATCTGCCTTCGCCATGTGACAGGGCTGGCCTCGCCATGTGATAAAGTCTGCCTTCCCCATGTGACAGGGCTGGCCTCTCCATGCGATAAAGTCTGCGTTCACCATGTGACAGGGCTGGCCTCGCCAAGTGATAAAGTCTGCCTTTGCCATGTGATGGGGCTGGCCTTGCCATGTGATAAAGTCTGCCTTCGCCATGTGATGGGGCTGGCCTCTCCATGTGATAAAGTCTGCCTTTGCCATGTGACAGGGCTGGCCTCTCCATATGATAAAGTCTGTCTTCGCCATGTGACAGGGCTGGCTTCGCCATGTGATAAAGTCTACCTTCGCCATGTGATGGGGCTGGCCTCACCTCAATTTGATAAAGTCTACCTTCGCCATGTGATGGGGCTGGCCTCTCCATGTGATAAAGTCTGCCTTCGCCATGTGACAAGGCTGGCCTCGCCATGTGATAAAATCTGCCTTCGCCATGTGATAGGGCTGGCATCTCCATGCGATAAAATCTGCCTTTGCCATGTGATGGGGCTGGCCTGTCCATGTGATAAAATCTGCCTTCGCCATGTGACAGGGCTGGCCTCTCCATGTGATAAAATCTGCCTTCGCCATGTGACAGGGCTGGCCTCTCCATGCAATAAAATCTGCCTTCGCCATGTGACACGGCTGGCCTCGCCATGCGATAAAGTCAGATGTGGCCATGTGACAGGGCTGGCCTCACCTCAATTTGATAAAGTCTACCTTCGCCATTGTGATGGGGCTGGCCTCTCCATGTGATAAAGTCTGCCTTCACCATGTGATGGGGCTGGCCTCTCCATGTGATAAAGTCTGCCTTCGCCATGTGACCAGGCTGGCCTCGCCATGTGATAAAATCTGCCTTCGCCATGTGACAGGGCTGGCCTCTCCATGTGATAAAGTCTGCCTTCGCCATGTGACAGGGCTGGCCTCGCCATGTGATAAAGTCTGCCTTCGCCATGTGACAGGGCTGGCCTCACCTCAATTTGATAAAGTCTACCTTAGCCATGTGATGGGACTGGCCTCTCCATGCGATAAAGTCAGATGTGGCCATGTGACAGGGCTGGCCTCACCTCAATTTGATAAAGTCTGCCTTCGCCATGTGATGGGGCTGGCCTCTCCATGTGATAAAATCTGCCTTCGCCATGTGACAGGGCTGGCCTCGCCATGTGATAAAATCTGCCTTTGCCATGTGACAGGGCTGGCCTCGCCATGCGATAAAGTCAGATGTGGCCATGTGACAGGGCTGGCCTCTCCATGCGATAAAATCTGCCTTCGCCATGTGATGGGGCTGGCCTCGCCATGTGATAAAGTCTGCCTTCGCCATCTGATAGGGCTGGCCTCTCCATGTGATAAAATCTGCCTTCGCCATGTGACAGGGCTGGCCTCGCCATGTGATAAAATCTGCCTTTGCCATGTGACAGAGCTGGCCTCGCCATGTGATAAAATCTGCCTTTGCCATGTGACAGGGCTGGCCTCGCCATGTGATAAAGTCAGATGTGGCCATGTGACAGGGCTGGCCTCTCCATGCGATAAAATCTGCCTTCGCCATGTGCAGGGCCGGATTAACATAGGGGCAGATGGAGCAGCAGCTCCAGGCCCATGCCTCAGAATAGGCCCAGAGAGAAAGGATAACTATGTCTGCATTTGAACCCCTGTATCTTCAACTCCATAGCAGCTACAGGGTCAAGTGAGGTATTACTGGAAAGGCCAGAACATGACCTTTCCAAACATGACCAGGTTTTAAGTAAAACAAATAAAATAATAAATATTTACTTTTTCTTTTTCTTACCAACAGTAATATTTTTCACTTTTCAATTATAAAGTAAACAATGATTCTGCACTAACTAACCATCACATTTCTCATGTCACCAACAAGTGTGGAGGGGATGGGTGATGGTACTATCCATTGTTACGAATTGTTACATCACAAACCTAAACCGCCGCACTGCAGCGAAGAGCACTGTGGGGAACTTTGGACCCCTGCGTCACTAATCTTTACACCTCACAAGGTCAAGTGAGGTGTCATTGGACAGAGCAGAGTCTGGCCTTTGCATTAATACCAAAACATGTAAAATCTAAAAGGAAAGAAAACTATTTTTTTTTAAATTTATTTTTAGTTCCAAAGCGATGTCCATTTGTCACGTTTAAAATGAGCAATACCACTGACATTACTCACCTTTTAATTTCCCACGCCGAGAGCAAGTTCAGTGTTTTATACATAGTCACATTATTCGTAAAAAAAAACATGTTCCAAAACACAAGGGAAATATTTCAACTTTTTGGGTTAAAATTGTATATTTTTTTCAGAAAAATGCAGTAACAGGTTCCCATTTGACATATTTTTAACAAGAATGCCTTATAGAATATATAACTACAAAGGTTTGGCTGATAAAATGTTAAAAAACAAAATACACTCTTTAAATGATTACAATCTAAATGAACAATTTATCACACAGTATCTGCCTGGTTAGAAATACCCGTATCTGTACTATTAGATAACCTAAAATATGTTTTCATTTCACTAAATTACAAAAAAAGACACCAAAATATTCAGCTCCAGGCCCATAGAGATCTTAATCCGGCCCTGGCCATGTGATAGGGCTGGCCTCTCCATGTGATAAAATCTGCCTTCGCCATGTGATGGGGCTGGCCTCTCCATGTGATAAAGTCTGCGTTCACCATGTGACAGGGCTGGCCTCTCCATGTGATAAAGTCTACTTTCGCCATGTGACGGGGCTGGCCTCGCCATGTGATAAAATCTACTTTCGCCATGTGACAGGGCTGGCCTCGCCATGTGATAAAATCTACTTTCGCCATGTGACAGGGCTGGCCTCGCCATGTGATAAAGTCTGCCTTCGCCATGTGACAGGGCTGGCCTCGCCATGTGATAAAGTCTGCCTTCGCCATGTGACAGGGCTGGCCTCGCCATGTGATAAAGTCTGCCTTCGCCATGTGACAGGGCTGGCCTCTCCATGTGATAAAGTCTGCCTTCGCCATGTGACAGGGCTGGCCTCTCCATGTGATAAAGTCTGTGTCACGGAATGGCTCAGCACCCTCAGCCAGGGGCGGTGCAGTGACAGTAAATGGCCATGGACAATTAGGTGCGGTGGCACGCACGGAGTTTTAAAGTATGTTTATTTAGATGTGGTTATGTGTGGTGTAATAAAGTGTCCCCGTTGGTGCTGTGAAATGTATTCCCTTTGTCTGCCTTGCCCGCCGCCATTTTCCGATCGCCTCGTGGCCGTTATCAGATTCTTCGAATCGGAAAATGGCCGATTCGAACCATCCGGTTCGAATCGTAAAATGGCCGATTCGGACCATCCGGTCCGAATCGGCGACTCCCCGATCTGTAATGGCCAATGGGTCCTGGGAGGGCGGGCAGGGATTCCCATTGTATGATAATTTGTGTAAAGTTGATAAATGCCTGAGCTGTGAATAAAAAACCCAGATTTACCAGTGCATCCAGCCTCGTCTGATGTCTTTATTTCTCCGCCGTACTTCATCATCTGAGTATCCCCTGCGGTCTCAGGGTACGGTGTCCCAGTCGATCCGAACCGAACCGAGCGCTCTGTGCCTGCATCTCGCATCAGGACAGAGGCGCAGCGTATGGTGTTCGGTTCTCAGACTTTTAGCGATCGAGATCCGATCCGAAGGGCGCGGCCGTGTACCGCGCTTCGGTATTGCGAGGGACTGCGGTAAGATCCGAAGACTCTGCCGATCCCGCAAGTTCCGAAGCTACAACCATCCAAGATCCGAAAGTCCTCCGCGATCCGATCCGAATAGTTGCCGGAAGAGATCCGATCCCCGTAATCGGCCGGCCGCCCGCAGACGTACCCCACCACCCACAAGGTCAGTGAACCAGCTGCTCGAGACGCTGAGTACCGTATGGCTCAGTGGTCGGGCTGGTTCTAGGCAGGGGTCCCCTCCACCGCCCGCTAACCCTTCCCCAGGGTCACGCCAGGCCGCACGAGACGCCGAGTGCCGTGCCACTCGGTAGTCGGGCCAGCGGTAAGCGCCGGGGCACGCAGATAGAGCACACCCGCAGGCGGAACAACATCCCATTCCGTCATACTGGTGGCAGCGGTGGGATAAGCTCTCTGCAGGCCCTAGGGGGACCCTCATCATGACTGGGTACAGTGCCTACAAACGGGACGTTCTGCGTGGCATGCTGGAGAACCGGGGAGGCGCCCCGGGCTCCAAGAGCCGGGAGACCATGATGGAGGAGTTGAGGAGGATGGACCAAGAGGCGGCGTTCGCAGCGTTGCCTGCGGATATAGCGCCGGCAACCGTACCCGCCGAGCCCGAAGACAGCGACTTTTGCCGGAAGATGCGAGAGCGGATCTCCATGATGGGTCCGGCCCCATCGGAGGCTGAGATGCGGAGTCTGGTCCGAGAACTCGGCCAGGAAGAGGAGCGTGAGAGGGAGCGAGCGCACGAGCTACGGCTGGCTGAAGTGCGAAGCCGACGGAGTAGCCGTTCCCCTTCGGACCGTTACACCGGGCGCAAAGTGCCGTTTCAGGCGTTCAAGGAGTTCCGAGAAGCAGAGGAGGAGATAGAGAGTTACCTCCAGGACTTCGAGCGCCTGTGCCGAGTGCATGAAGTGCACCGTGCCGACTGGGTAAGGATCTTGGCGTGTAAGCTGACCGGTCGGGCCGCCGAGGCTTATCGCACGGTGCCGGACGAAGAGGCCACCAGTTACTCGCATGTCAAGCAGGCGCTGCTGAGCAGATTCGCTGTGACCCCTGAAGCCAGCCGGGTGAAGTTCCGGAATTCCCGCCGGCCCAATGGCGCCACTCACGTGGAGTGGGCCCATCGGTTGCAACGGGACTTGCGCACCTGGCTCTCGGGTAGCCAAGCGGAGACGGTAACGGAGATTACCCAACTGCTGCTGCTCGAGCAGTTTTTCGAGCACACACCCTCCGCTATCCGGGAGTGGGTGCGCGACAAGAAGCCCCAGACAGTACAACAAGCGGCCACCTGGGCAGACGAGTACACGGACACTCGGAAGATGTCGGGGGGGGAGCGATCCCTGCCCGTCCGCCCAGTTCTACCCGCTCCACCACCTCCACCACCCCCACCACCGGCGGTCCGGACGCCGGTAGCACGGCCCACCAACCGGCCCACCAACATGGCTAATGTCCGGTGCTACGGGTGCAACCAGGAGGGGCACTACAAGCAGTATTGCCCCAAACGACCGGAGTTGACCCGACCGGCCGCCAGGCCATCGCCGACGGTCCATTGCTGCGACGCCGAAGCTCCGTGGCCGGAGGCCTCGGAGGAATGGGAGCAGCTACATGAGGCCGACCCCGTGCAAGCCGCCGCGGACGACAACCGTCGTTATCACCGTCAGGCGGTGTGGATAAACGGGCGGCCCGCTGAGGGGCTGCGGGACTCCGGGGCTACCATCACCCTGGTCCGGCCTCACTTGATTCCGCCGAGCGACCGTCTGCGAAGCACTGTTGCAGTACGGGTGGCGGGGGGAAAGGTGCTCCGGCTCGAGACGGCCCGGGTTCACCTGGACTGGGGGAACGGGGAGAGGGAGGTGAGGGTGGGGTTGTTGAGGCAACTGCCGGCCGAGGTGCTCCTGGGTAACGACCTGGGGCGGCTAGTTTCCGCTTACTCCACAGATGCAGCTACCCCGGTAACCACTAGGCAACAGAGCCAACGCCACGACAGGGGCACTCCGAACGGGACCCAGGTGAGATCTCAACCAAAACCATCCCGACCTCCCAAACCTCCCCGACCTCCCAAACCTCCCCGACCTCCTAAACCGCCCCGACCGCCCGGACCTCCCAGACCGCCATCACCTCCCATATCCCGACGGGACCCGACCCTTCCCTTACCACCTGACCTCCCGTCCCCGTGGAGTACCCCGGAGACGCTTCGCCACCAGACCCAGACCGACCCCACACTACAGGGCTACCGGGACCGAGCCGGTCAGGGCCTGGACGACCAGAGAAAGGACAAGGTAGAGTGGGAGGATGGGCTGCTTTACCGGTACACCGTGAGGGAGGGGCCAAGAAGAAGCAGGTCCCGCAGAAGCAGTTGGTGGTGCCTCAGGGCCCTAGGCAGGAGCTTCTGCGCTTGGCCCATGACATCCCCCTTGCAGGTCACTTAGGCCAGACGAAAACCCGGCACCGGTTGGCGCGCGCGTTTTTCTGGCCCCGCCTTAGCGAAGACACCCGCGACTATTGCCGCACCTGCCCAGTTTGCCAAAAAACTGGGAAGGCCGGGGATCACCCGAAAGCACCCTTGCGCCCCATGCCCATCATTCAGGAGCCCTTTAGCCGGGTGGCGGTCGACATCATTGGGCCGTTGCCGCGGCCCAGTGCCACCGGTAAAAGGTACATCCTTACCGTAGTGGATTATGCCACCCGGTACCCTGAGGCTGTGGCCTTGGCCAACATCCAGGCGGACACCGTAGCGGATGCGCTCCTCCGGGTGTTCACGAGGGTGGGGTTTCCCCGAGAAATCCTATCCGATCAGGGTACCCAGTTCACCGCGGAGCTCACCCAACAGCTCTGGCGTCTCTATGGTGTGAGGGCGCTGCACAGCGCCCCGTATCACCCTCAGACCAATGGGCTGTGCGAGCAGTTTAATGGGACCCTGAAGCAGCTCATTCGGGCCTTTGTGCACGAGAGCAGGGATTGGGAGAAGTATCTTCCCCACCTGCTGTTCGCCTACCGGGAGGTTCCTCAGGAATCCACCGGTTACTCCCCCTTTGAGCTGCTGTATGGGCGCCAGGTGCGAGGACCCCTGGATCTGGTTAGGGCTCAGTGGGAGGGGGTACAGGAGGAGGATGGGGTTCCTGTGTTGGATTACGTCTTGAAGCTCCGGGAGCGCTTGGCAGAACTCGCGGGGTTCGTGCAGGAGAACATGGAGACGGCCCAAGCTCAGCAGAAGGCGTGGTACGATCGCGCTGCTTGCAGTCGCTCGTTCTGCGTGGGGCAGAAGGTTCTGGTGTTGAAACCACAGCGGCAGAACAAGCTGCAGGCGGCCTGGCAAGGTCCCTACAAGGTGGTAACCCAGGCGTCTGTAATGGTATCCCACGAGAGGTGGGGTATGCTGCGGTGGAGAAGGAGTGCCTGGCCTTGGTCTGGGCCCTACGGAAGCTCCAACCCTATGTCTACGGTCGGTCCTTCACCGTGATGACCGACCATAACCCCTTGGTTTGGCTCAACCGGGTGGCGGGGGAGAACGGCCGCCTGTTGCGGTGGAGCCTGGCTCTCCAACCCTTCAATTTTACAATTCAATATCGGCCCGGGTCGCAAAACGGTAACGCAGATGGGTTATCGCGGCAGTCGGCCCGGGAACCAGGGGATTGGGGAGCCCCGACTACCTCGGTACGACCCGTTGGGGTCCAACCGAGTGCGTCGGACCTTGGGGAGGGGGAGGAGTGTCACGGAATGGCTCAGCACCCTCAGCCAGGGGCGGTGCAGTGACAGTAAATGGCCATGGACAATTAGGCGCGGTGGCACACACGGAGTTTTAAAGTACGTTTATTTAGATGTGGTTATGTGTGGTGTGATACAGTGTCCCCGTTTGTGTTGTGAAATGTATTCCCTTTGTCTGCCTTGCCCGCCGCCATTTTCCGATTGCCTCGTGGCCGTTATCAGATTCTTCGAATCGGAAAATGGCCGATTCGAACCATCCGGTTCGAATCGGAAAATGGCCGATTCGGACCATCCGGTCCGAATCGGCGACTCCCCGAACTGTAATGGCCAATGGGTCCTGGGAGGGCGGGCAGGGATTCCCATTGTATTATAATTTGTGTAAAGTTGATAAATGCCTGAGCTGTGAATAAAAAACCCAGATTTACCAGTGCATCCAGCCTCGTCTGATGTCTTTATTTCTCCGCCGTACTTCATCATCTGAGTATCCCCCGCGGTCTCAGGGTACGGTGTCCCAGTCGATCCGAACCGAGCGCTCTGTGCCTGCATCTCGCATCAGGACAGAGGCGCAGCGTATGGTGTTCGGTTCTCAGACTTTTAGCGATCGAGATCCGATCCGAAGGGCGCGGCCGTGTACCGCGCTTCGGTATTGCGAGGGACTGCGGTAAGATCCGAAGACTCTGCCGATCCCGCAAGTTCCGAAGCTACAACCATCCAAGATCCGAAAGTCCTCCGCGATCCGATCCGAATAGTTGCCGGAAGAGATCCGATCCCCGTAACCGGCCGGCCGCCCGCAGACGTACCCCACCACCCACAAGGTCAGTGAACCAGCTGCTCGAGACGCTGAGTACCGTATGGCTCAGTGGTCGGGCTGGTTCTAGGCAGGGGTCCCCTCCACCGCCCGCTAACCCTTCCCCAGGGTCACGCCAGGCCGCACGAGACGCCGAGTGCCGTGCCACTCGGTAGTCGGGCCAGCGGTAAGCGCCGGGGCACGCAGATAGAGCACACCCGCAGGCGGAACAACATCCCATTCCGTCATAGTCTGCCTTCGCCATGTGATGGGGCTGGCCTCTCCATGTGATAAAGTCTGCCATCGCCATGTGACAGGGCTGGCCTCGCCATGTGATAAAATCTGCCTTTGCCATGTGATAGGGCTGGTCTCTCCATTCGATAAAGTCTGCCTTTGCCATGTGACAGGGCTGGCCTCACCTCAATTTGATAAAGTCTACCTTCGTCATGTGACAGGGCTGGCCTCTCCATGCGATAAAGTCTACCTTCGCCATGTGATGGGGCTGGCCTCTCCATGAGATAAAGTCTACCTTCGCCATGTGATGGGGCTGGCCTCTCCATGCGATAAAGTCTTCCTTCGCCATGTGATAGGGCTGGCCTCTCCATGCGATAAAGTCTGTCTTTGCTATGTGATGCGGCTGTGAGGGGGAAGCAGACATGCTGGAGCAATGAGGGAGTGTGCGAATCCCGGTTCTGAAAGCAAAGCAGGCATGCTGGAGCAGTGAGGGTGTGTGTGAGGCCTGGCTGTGAGAAGGAAGCAGACATGATGGAGCAGTGAGGTAGGGATGAGCCGAACACCCCCGTGTGCGGTTCGCATTCGTACTCGAACAATTTCAAAAGTCCGAGTTCGAACGCAAACACGAACCAAACTCAATGCAACTCAATGGGACTCTAAAGTTTGATTTTTAGAGTGCTCTCCAAGAGGGCATATATGCAAGATATTTGCCATAAAAGGTGTCTGGGGGTCCGGGTAGTGCCCTGGGGGACAGAAACAAGGACAAAAAGTTTAAAAAAAAGTTTTTAAAGGAACAGTGAGTTTTCCATGAAATAAGGGTTAAAAATACAAACGAAAAATTCCTTAAAATATCGTGCCTAGGAGGTCCCCATAACCTGCCCGTGAAGTGGCGGATTTTTCGGATGTATAGAAACATTTAAAAACAAAAAAATGACGTTTCAAATGACGGTAAATGGTTTTCCTTAGACATGTGCACAGCACAAAATTTCGTTTTGAACTAATGGATTCATCCTAAAACACAATTTATTAAGTTGCTAAAAAAAATTTGTTTTCAGTTCTTTAGTATGAAAACTAATTTCATACATCCGAAAACCAGCGGATACAATTACTAATGTAGTGGCTCCTCAGAGGGCTGAGATCGCTGATTGCTGCTTGTTACAGTATCTCTCACTCTCAGCACAATGTGTCAGGCAAAGCTGTTACAGTAACTGACTGCTGCTCATCACAGCGCTCAGAGTTTCAGTAAAACTAGTAAATAATATTTTTATATATAAGAGGTTATAACAATATTATTTCCTTGTTTTACTGAAACTCTGAGCGCTGTTACAGTCAGTTACTGTAACAGCTGAGCCTGATACATTGTACTGAGAGATAATATAACAAGCTGCTGATCTCAGCGCTCACAGCCACAGGATTTAAAGGGCTGAAAAAACTGCTCCTCTCTGTATAATGTATAGAACATTATCCTGAATTACTGATCCTCTCTGTATAGAATATCCTACTGCATTGGCATGTGGAGGGTGCAGAACTTCGGAATGCAATGCTTATCCAGCACAGGAGAGGGAACTTTTACTTAAACTTTGCATATCTGTGGGGGAGACAGACAGGAATATAAAAGCAGGGGAGAGGGAAAATATTAACGTAAATCGGTCTGAAAGCTCAGAGAAGAGATGACTGGTGCAAATTTATTTTTATAATAAAATAAAGCACTTTAAATTCAGGGAAAACATTCATATATATCACACTGAAGGCTCATAATGACAGAGTAACTGTGAGAGCTGGATACTACATGTATCAGACGTAAAAAAAAATCTTTATAACAAGCAGCACTGGGAGAGGAGAGGGACTTTATATAAAACGTGTATTAGATGAGGAAAGGGGGATAGTGCTCCTGGATAATAATAAACGTATCAGACCTAAGCCCCTATTATACAGAGCGGGAGGGGAGATAACACAAGGTTTATAAAGTCCCTCTCTTCTCCCAGCGCTGCTTGTTATAAAGGGGTTTTTACTATCCAACCCTCCTCTGTCATTAGCTTTCAGTGTGATTTATTTGAATGTTTTCCTTCTCCAGCTGCTTTTATCATCTTGTCTGCCTCATAGACATGCAAGGGTTAAGTAAAGGTTTCCTCTCCTGTGCTGGCTGTCTGTGCTGTGAGTGAGTATTCTGGAGCTCTATCACTGTCAGATTTTTGGGTAGGGGTCGGGAAGGATTACGCATACAACCTTTTCTGTAGCTTTGCGATGTTGCGCTCCTGATTGCTTGTCTCCTTCACTCCTCAATGTAATATCACAAAAAGGACTGAAACTAAAATGTAGTGCATTTTATTTTAGTTTCTTTCGTTTTTTGTACTGAACAGTTTAGTATCTCTTAAATCATACGAAAATTAAATTATCCCAAAATTCGGACTAAATCGTTTTAGTACTAAAACGAATGCACATGTCTAGTTTTCCTTTAATCTATTCATAAACAACTGCTTGGGGCGGCAGTCTGTAGGAAAAGAGGAGACATGGGGGGCGTGGCTAGCGACGGACGGGAGCAGACGCATGTTAGAGGAGCTCCGCTGTTTACCCTATACCGGGTCACAATTACAGGGTCTGAACCGTCCGATTTTGATCTGCTGAGGGCCCCCAGGATGAGTGGACTGCGTGGTGCTCACGGCGCCGCTGATTTCCGAGCGTTTTAGCGCCCCCATCTGACTTCCTGGACCTTCGGGCCTGGTGTGGCCTAGTTGCGGCGGCCATCTTGTGGAGCCTGGGGTGTTTCCTGGAGGCCATATCGGACCTGATTCCTGGCTGGAGAGATTTTACTGTCGACTGAGCATGGGGAAGAAGTTGAAAACACTTCCACAGCGCAGGTTGGTGGACACCAGACAGGCGGACATTAGAGATTCACTGAATTATAGACGCTCTGCAACAGTTATACCCCCCTCTTCCCTCCTGCCCATGGGGTATGACTCCTCTGAGGAGGAAGACTGCCCCTGGCACAACGGACGGGGGCCCGATTGGCCCGCCGAGACGTCCCGGGACAAGAATCCAATGTCTATGAGTGCCGCTGCACGCAAGAGAGCGCAGAAAAAGAGGAAAAAGGCCTTGGCAGCGGAGTTACCTGAGGCCACAGCTACGGAGCCCTCCGCGGGTGGCTCAGAGGCTGATACGCTAATGTCGGATGCGGAGGACCTGTCACGACGGACGGACGGCCCGCAACAAGAGGGAGACCTACAACCGCAGCGGATATCGGATACCCCAGGGGAGACTGGCTCTCTATTGGGTGCAGCAACGCCTCCAAGCTCTGCCGGCACCCCTGTGGCTGCCCCAGATGACATGCGCCCCACTACGATGCAGGATTATAGAAACTTCATAGCGGAGATCAAATCAATATGGCTGACCGAATTATCTAACGTGCGCTCTGAGGTAAAGGAGGTGCGCTCACAGATGGTGGCGGTTCAGGCTCAGACTGTGGAGTTGGCAGAAGAACAGACGGTATTGTCGGCACAGGTGACTGCTCTCAGGTCTCAGGTGGAGGTTTTGACACGCTCAGTGGAGGCTCTGGAGTCCCGGCACCGTCGGCGTAATGTACGTGTCCGGGGAGTTCCCGAGTCGGTTACTCCAGCGGACTTACTCTCGTACACTAATAGTCTGGCACGCCAGGTTTTGGAGGATCCGCCTGACACCCCGGAGGTGTTTAGCACGGTCTACCGCATTCGCAAGGCTGCTGAGGCCCCACGGGATGCCCGAGAGATGTGATCGCGGTCACAGCAGATGTGGCAGCCAAAACACGGATCATGACAGCGCCGGGGGCGCGAGCTGATGTCCTATTCGATGGAGTAACCCTGAAATTATTTCACGACCTGCCCTTCGCAACGCTGATGGCGCGCCGCAGGTATCGCGAGGTGACAACTTTCCTCAGGCATAAAGGGGTCCGGTACCGCTGGGGTCCAGCCGGCTCATTAGTGGTTACCCATAACAAAATGTCGTATGTAATCTCGGAACCGGCCGAGGCCTGGCCTGTTTTACTGGGGGCGGGTTTTGCGCCGGATGGTGCGCTCGTCTCCCCGGGCTGAAAACTTAGGTGATGGGAATCTCTGACTTGTTTGCACAACACCTTTACGAGAAGCCGCCTCTTTTTCAATGCGTTCTTTTTAGTTCATGGTTTTGCATTTTTTGACTCACGTTCCGTTGTTTATCTGATGTCTTTTGCTGCTCGGAATGTTATAGGAAGACCTCCTCTCTTTTTCTGTTGTTTTTAATTTTTATTTTTATATAGTTTGAGGAGCTATTTAGATGGATTCGGGGATTGTGATGTGAGCCCCCTTGATAACACCCCCCCCTCATTGCCTGTATTGCTATTTGGGATTTTGGAAGTGTCTTATGCTCCCCTTTTCCTTTTTTCTTTAGGTTTCAGGCCTTTTCTCTCCCCCCCCCTTATGATGGCATTGCCTTTGGCGCCTGCAGATGTCTCAATACGCCTCTTTATTTATTTTTTATTTCTTATCTATATAATGCTTTACGACAGTTGCTATCACAGCCCTGTGTGGCTGCTTTCTTGTTGGTCGACATGTGGCCCTATTTGAAATTTCTAAATAAAGAATTAAAAAAAAAAAAAAAAAAGAAAAGAGGAGACATTTTAGGACACGCAGAACAAGTTTAGTGATTTTTGGGCTAAATTATGGTGAAACTTATGCAGGCTTTGGATGAAAGTAACAATAGGTGCTTTAAAATTGGGCCTTTAGTGTCGGCAACAGTGCCGTCACACCGTAACCCCTCTGTGGTATTGTGGAAGAGTGCAGGGTTGGACCTTGCGGTCCAATATTGAAATTATATGAATCTGGTTTAGGCGTCTGTGGAAGTGCACCCAAATATTGTGCCTTTGGTGGCAGCAAGTGCTTTCACACCGTAAGTAACCCGTCTGTGGTATTGTGGAAGAGTGCAGGGTTGGACCCTGTGGTCCAATATTAAAATGATATGAATATGGTACAGGCGTCAGTGCACCCAAATATTGTGCCTTTGATGGCAACAAGTGCCTTCACACCGTAAGTAACCCCTCTGTGGTATTGCGGAAGAGTGCAGTGGTGGAGGTTTTGGTAATGCAGAAGAGATCCCCATTCTATTCAGTTACATAAGCAGCTATAACAAAACCGGGTCAGCAATGTTTAGGCACTTGTACTGCGCTACTGTATATGGTGAGAATTGGTGCACACCAGTAGCAACAGGAAGCAAACCGAACAGGCAGGGAATACACAGACAGAATATTCAAATGGCAGGCAAAGTCGGCAACAGATCGGGTCCTCAGAACAAGCAGGGTCAGTAACAAGTATACAAACTGATTCGGTAAGCTAGCGATGCGGGAATAAAGGCAGAGACACACTGAGCGTGTAGCGACGCACAGCGTAGCAAAGCGAAGAGAAGCAAACATTTTGCAGGCTTGACTTTACTCCGCTCCGCCTCGCAGCGTGTCTACACTGCATTATGTTTGCTTCTCACCGCACTGGACAGGAATCCACTAACTAAATTAAAATGTACACACAAAACAGTTTTATTTTCACAAAGCACGTTATATAGGCAAAAAAAAGTTTCTACTGAATAAAATACATCAAAAAATACTGTTAATTTAATAGGAATAGTATAAAAATATAAAAAAAAGGTAACCCCTGATCATATATATTATAGGGACATGGAGTGCTGTGTATAGAGTAGGGATGCATTGATACCACACACAGACATATACGTATATATCAACACGCAGATATATACAGTTGTGTTCAAAATGATTCAACCCCCAATGCTGTAAAGGGTTTTAGGGAATTTAGTGACATTTGTAATTGTATTCAGAATGAAATCCTACAAGGACTTTTTAAAGAACCATATGCAACTAAAATGACATCAATTGGTTTTGTAATACAGTAGTAAATGTTTCTTTTGTGAATTCTTCATTGACACAATTATTCAACCCCTTAAAGACTACCACTCTGAAGAACAGAGGTTCATTCAAGTGTTTTCAATCAGGTATTGAAAACACCTGTGGATGTCACGGAGCAGCAATAAAGCATAATAAGCACCAATTAGGCAGCTTTAAAATGACTGTGATACTCAGCTCCTTCTAGACATTTACTGGTGTGGTTACAAACATGGTGAAGTCAAGAGAATGGTCCAGGAAGACAAGAGAAGAGGTGATTACTCTTCACAGGAAGGGCAATGGCTATAAGAAGATTGCAAAGATGTTAAACATACCAAGAGAGACCATAGGAAGCATCATTCGCAAATTCAAGGCAAAGGGCACTGTTGAAACGCTACCTGGTCGTGGCAGAAAGAAGATGCTGACTTCGACTGCTGTGCGCTACCTGAATCGTAGAGTGGAGAAAAGTCCCCGTGTGACTGCTGAGGAACTGAGAAAAGATTTGTCAGATGTGGGTACTGAAGTTTCAGCTCAGACAATACGGCGCACACTGCGTAATGAAGGCCTCCATGCCAGAACTCCCAGGCGCACCCCCTTGCTGTCTCCAAAGAATAAGAAGAGTCGACTGCAGTATGCCAAAAGTCATGTGGACAAACCACAGAAGTTTTGGATAGTGTTCTGTGGACTGATGAAACAAAATTAGAACTGTTTGGGCCCATGGATCAACGCTATGTTTGGAGGAGGAAGAACAAGGTCTATGAAGAAAAGAACACCTTGCCTACTGTGAAGCATGGTGGGGGGGTCAATCATGCTTTGGGGCTGTTTTGCTTCGGCAGGTACAGGGAAGCTTCAGCGTGTGCAAGGTACCATGAATTCTCTTCAGTACCAGGAGATATTGGATGACAATGTGATGCAGTCCGTCACAAACCTGAGGCTTGGGAGACGTTGGACCTTTCAACAGGACAATGATCCCAAGCATACCTCCAAGTCCACTAGAGCATGGTTGCAGATTAAAGGCTGGAACATTTTGGAGTGGCCATCGCAGTCACCTGACTTAAATCCGATTGAGAACCTCTGGTGGGACTTAAAGAAAGCAGTTGCAGTGCGCAAGCCTAAGAATGTGACTGAACTGGAGGCTTTTGCCCATGACGAATGGGTGAAGATACCCGTAGATCGCTGCAAGACACTTGTGTCAAGCTATGCTTCACGTTTAAAAGCTGTTATAACTGTAAAAGGATGTTGTACTAAGTACTAAGATTGAATGTCACTTGGGGGTTGAATAAAACTGATAATGATGTGAGCACAGAAAAGACATTTGTGGTTATTTCATTATAAATGTTATGTTATATTTGTCTGACCTACACGTGCCTCTTTGATTTAATTGTAAGCAAGATGACTGAATGATCAAAATCAATGTCAAACTCGCCAAAACACTCAATTTCAGTGGGGGTTGAATAATTTTGAACACAACTGTATATATTATACACCCACCCACAGACCTCAGACCATATATACACATATGCACATGGGGGGGTGGCATGTGGACAATCTCAACTAAATGCCCCCCATTTGGCTTATCCGTCCAGAAGAAATGGTGAACCCGACAGAGCAGAGAATATATATATAATTCTCTGCTCTATCGGTTCAACATTTCTTCTGGAGGGATCAGCCAAATTGTGGGGGGGGGGCAATTAGTTGCCAAAATGTGTGTGTAATACAAGTCTGGATATATATATTTATAAGAATATAGATATATATCTTATCTATATATATATATATATATAGATAAGATATATATCATATCTGTCCTTACCTTCCCCTATTAATTTGCTAAAAATATGCACACAAAAAAAACAAACCACTGCTTGAAACCCCGCGCAGCCCACATGCCACCCCCTCTACCTGGCTGAATGAATCTAATATATATAATTAAATACATTCAGCCAGGTAGAGAAAGAAAAAAAAAGGTTTTATTTTATGTTCCCGTGAACATTTAAAAACGTCCTTGGATATTATTTTTTTTAGAAATGTGTCGCCTTACCTTAGCCTGGTGGTCAGTGGGGGCTCCGTGGATCCTGGTTGTGGGGGGTCTGCCGTGGCCTCAGGTGCAGTGGCTCCCTCCCTGCGCTGCCTGTCTCTGCCACATGCACCCGGGCGGCTAGCCCGCACAGTCGCAGCTCTGTCATCGCATGCTCCTCAAGGGGATCCTTGGGAGGCCCCTGCAGGCTGCCCTCTACAGTGCCTGATTAGAGGGCCGTGTCTGCCTGATGTTTTAGTAACAAGAATGTTTTATCCCATAGGCTTCAATGTTAAAAATATTCCCGTTTTAATTCAATATCTAATAAACCGTTGCTTATAATATTCTGCGGTAAAGAGTCTCTTTATTTCTAGATTCTTTAGTATTTTTTAAGCATTTTTTAAAAAAAATCTAACTTTTGCCGAACGTCCCAAAAAGTTCGGAGTTCGCGAACTTTTGAACGGCCGATGTTCGATGCGAACTCCGAACAGATCGAACCAAACAGCTCATCCCTACAGTGAGGGAGTGTGCGAGCCACTGTGAGATATTTTGGGGCCGTTCGACTATTCAGAGAGCAGGCAGTTTGCCAAATTTTGGTGAATTGCCAATGAAAAATATGGTGCCTGTTCGGCGGCAGTGAAATACGGTGCCTGTTTGGCAGCAGTGAAATACAGGGTCTGTTCGGCGGCAGTGAAATATGGTGCGGTTCGGTGGCATGAAATCCCCATAGAGAAGCAATGGTTAATCTATTCTCATTGAACAGCAGAGAAATGTCAGTGAAATGCCCTGATGTTCAGTGGTTTCATTCGACAGGTTTATTCAGGCGAATCCCATAGGTTTCAATGTTAAAAATATTCCCGTTTTTATCCAATATCTAATAAACCGTTTATTATTTTAATCCGCAGCAAAAAGTCTCTTTATATATTGATTTTTTTAGGATCTTTTATGCATTTTTTGGGATTTTTTCAGCAATTTTTTTTCTGTGTTTTTTTAATCATTTTTTCATTTTTCTGTAACAGTCCTTTTTATTATCATTCATAGGATTTTTTTTTATAAACATAATTTTATTGGACGTTAGGACAATAAGAATAACATGGGTGCACATGTGGCGTCGCAGCGCCATAAAAGCAATATCAATAAACATATGCATCCTAGTAAGCCACAATCTCGTCCATATTATGGCATTAAAGTAGGGTGGAAAATAAGGGTAGAGAGGTGGGTAAGAAAGGAAAAGAAAAGGGAGGGGGGGGGGGAATGAGCGGCCCGGCCCAGGCCAGGATCCTAAAACATAGATATTAATCCAACCTGTCGAATGCTATAGAGGGAAATGTAGAAGGGTGGGGGAGGGGGGGAGAGTGCCAAAGAAGAAAAGAGGGGTGAAAGGGGCCAAGAAGCCCTATATACGTGACCATAGCCCAAATTCCCGTCATAGATTATAACCCAGCATCAAGCCAAGGCCCCCAAGTTTTACTATATGATGCAGTGTAAAACGTACTATAGCGGTCAGTTCGTCCATAACCTGAGTGTTTCTGATTTTGGCATATACTTTAGCCATACAGGGCAGGAGGGGTTGTCTCCAGACTTCCGCCATAGCCCGTCTCGTGACCAGGATAATTTTGGCTAATAGTTTGTTTTCATGGAAAGTAAGTTCAGGGAGCGGCCTGGAGAGCAAAAACACCCAAGGATCCAACGGGATAGGTTTAGCTAGAACTAAAATCAGTAGATCTTGGACTTCCTTCCATAGAGGCACAATTCGGGGACATGTCCACCACATGTGGAAGAAGGAGCCCATCATTCATGGGATTTTTAGATGTAAATTCCAGACATTTTCATTCAGTAGTTGTTTTGCAAACTGCATTTAAATTTTCATACTTTCAAGCGGACAGTTTTTTTTCTTTTTTCACCCTGTTCGTCTGCTTGTCAGCTTTTTCCGGTGTGTTTGGCGTGGTTTTTTGCGGTGATTTCTGCAAGTTTTCGATGAGTGTTTGGTGATTGATCGGCGGGTTTGCGTTGAGTTTTCCCTGCACTCCGAGGACTCTGTGGTGAATGCTGAATACACTGCAGGGTGGCGAACTGTGATTCCTAGGCTTGTGCACCGATTTTTTTTTCGGTTCGATTCGGTTCGATTTGTTCGGATGTTTAAAATTTTCGATTCGGCTTGTTTCGACCGATTTCTGTTTCGATTCGGTTCAGTTCGGCTCGTTTTTCGTGTACATTTTTTTTTAGGAATATCGACCATTTTTCGTGTTTTCGGGTCACTTTGCTCGTTTTTTGTATCGACTTTTCGGAAATTTTGGAAATTTTAGTTTTTTCGGAACTTCTGTTCTCCTCGTTTCAAAGTGTCTACGATAATTCTGGCGATTCTATCGTGTTTTTTTTATTAAATAAAGATCCTTTTTTTCTTATGAATATACATTTCACAACTTTATTTAATCATATTAAAATGGTATGAAAGCCAAGGAACAAAAAAAATGAACAAAACGATTTAAAAAACGCTAAACTGACCCGAATGCCACAAGAAACAAGTGATACGCATTTACAAATACAAAATTTACAGAATCAGCGATATAACCGATAATAGTTAAATATACGATGTCCAGAATTACCGAAATGGAACCGAAATCACGAATGGAACCGAAATCATGAATAGAGCAAAAATAAATTTCGATTTGACACATTTCAAGCCCATTCGAAAAATCCGAAATTTTTTCGTTTCGTCTCGGAAAACTTTTCGGATCTGTCGGTTTTCGGGTCCGATCCGATTCGGAAATCCGGCCGAATCCGAAGACACGAATCGGGAAATTTCGTGAAAATTCCGAAATTCCGAAACCCAAAACGCACATCCCTAGTGATTCCCCAAAGTGCAGGGAAATGCAGAGAACGAGATGGCACTATAAAGGTCGGCAGCATTTAGGTGCTCTCTGAATAAAGCTGTATATTTCTTTCTGTGTGGAGGCTTTTAATCTCACTTCTGGCCCTCCACCACAATTTAAATGAGTATATATATGTATATATATGTTTAATTGCGCAGGCAGATATTCTGGGATTCAGATAACGCACTTTAATCCTGTTGATTTAATATGAATTTGCGGTGCTGTATATTATTACACGTAGTAACAGAAGCTTCGCCTCCATTTGGTTTAAGCTTTTTTCTCTTTTGTAGCTGATCCAAAACGAGATGAAAAGAAGTAACATTTTGAAGCAGTTTCCAAGCTCCGTGCAATCTGCTCGCGTTTCGTGTTTATGGCTGTGGTGCAGCATTGGTGATACTGTCCTTTATCTGACATTTGAATCTAGAACATATACATTGTGTCCGGAGAGCCTGGGCCTTATTGTGCTTTCCGCGCCGGCTTTCCGTTCTCGCTTTGTTTTCGCCCTCAGAGAGTTCCTAAGACACAATGTATCTATTTTCTATTTTAAAAAAGTTCTTCTTTGTGTTTTGCCAGAAATGTTTCCATGCCCCAAATTCCTTTCCACTCATAATGAAGTCATGCCCTCCAGCAAACTACGACGACTAAACTCATCTGCTTTCCGAAAGGTCTCATCTGGAGCCAATTCTGCGCTTTCCCCCTTATCAGCGCTTTCCAATAGGTTTCTTTTGATCATGTTGCTTTAGAAAATGAAAGTGTAACTTTAAAATAAAAACACAGATGAGTTTAGCACAAACCCCCCTCAGTTGTAGGAAGGATTTTGTTTGGGGGGGTCGTATTATTTGGAGGGTTGCACAGCTGAGAGCAGCTGTTGGGGGAACAGGTTTTGGCCGTGCAGTGGCAGATGGAAGGATTTGCACGTTGGTTTTGGCCAGGCTCTGCTTGATCTCTTTGTGTAACATGATCCTGGGACCAGTTTTAAATTTCATCTCAAATCTAAACTGCCTCGCAGGATCTATCAGAACCCAACGGAAGCTGCAATAAACTCATCTGCATGAGAAAATCTCAGTCCTGGCGTAAGGAACCAGAGCTTTATTAGGGCGGAATCAGATGAATAAGGCAAAATTTATGCATTCAAAGCTTTAATGATGAAATTACCCAGCAGCGCTCATTTACATAAACATAAACGTGTTCACCCAGCCTGGTGGAATATTTGACTTTTGTCACAATATATTCCTAGTTTGCTTTGTTGCAGTTTATACTTCTTTTGTTTTAAAACCTTTTCTGTAACAGCCTCTTTATTATCATTCGTTGGATTTTATGTAAATTTCAGACATTTTCGCTCAGTAGTTTCTTTGTAAACAGCGTTTCACTTTTCAAACATTCAAGCATACTGGGTTTTTTTTCCACTCCATTTGTCTGCGGTGTTGGATTTTTCCGGCGGCTGCTCTGTGCTGTGACCGGCGGCTGCTCGGGTTTCTCCGGCGTGTTTCGGCAGTGTTAATCCAGATGTTTTTGCGGGTTTCAGTGTGCGTTCGCCAGGTTTTTCAGTGAGTGTTCATCGGGTTTGCGGCAGCTTTTTCCGGCACTAGGACGGGCCTGTGGTGCTTGCTGAATACACCGCAGGGTCGCCGAAATGGGATCGCCAAATCGCACCGAATTGAAGAGAACGAAAAGTCACTTTTCGGTGACTTTTCAATGCTCTTTGAATAACCCTGTAAGTGATATATATATATATACACTATATAGAAATAAATCGTGCCATTGTCCTGTCTTTCTATGAATGTTCTGCCATGTTTCTTCCATTATTTGCCCTAGTTAATTATTTCTCCAGTTTCATGGGGAGGTTTTGTGTATGTGGGTACTAGCAGGCTCTCTACGTGTCCTGGTCTTTGAGCTTTGTCTGAGGACTGGAGAAAGGCACAGAGTCTGGCTGAGGAGAATGGCAGGTCCAGCAAGGAATCGGCATTGACAGATGTGACTCTGTTGGAGTACTGAGATCTGTTACATTGGTCGCAGCTGGTGGGATTTGCTTCCTGGTTTTGGGGACCTTTTGCCGAGGATTGAAGAACAGCAGTACTGGATATTGAAGGAGCGATCAAAGGCACAAGTGTGGTGCAACCCGGAAAGAGATGGAGACTGTCCAGCAGGTAAAAAGACGGCTCAAGCAATATGGTCCGAACCCTAGCAGGGACCTGTTCCAGAGCGTTTGGAATGAGGTGTGCTTGTTGCAAGAAGAGGGAGCTGTGCAGGAACAGGATGTCACGGATCCCTCTGACTAACAAAATAGTGGTCCCTTTACGTAGACCGCTCTCTACCCTTCCGATCCTTGAATGGTCGGTAAAGCTAGATAGATAATTGATCAGGCAATAGATAAACAAAGGGAAACACCAGACAGAGGTACAGACTAGAGTATATGTTCTCCCTAGGACCTTAGTTATAACAGAGGTAATCTGATGTGTGCTTAGGATGCCACATAGACTGACCTCGGTACCAACGTTAAGGGCAGAACCAAGAGCAGAGTAAATGCCAATACCAGGGGTTATACACAGAATGGTTTGTTTGCCAATGCCAGGGGTCATACACAGAATGGTTCGTTTGCCAATGCCAGGGGTCATACACAGAATGGTTCGTTTGCCAATGCCAGGAGTCATACACAGAATGGTTCGTTTGCCAATGCCAGGAGTCATACACAGAATGGTTCGTTTGCCAATGCCAGGAGTCATACACAGAATGGTTCGTTTGCCAATGCCAGGAGTCATACACAGAATGGTTAGTTTCCAGAAGCAAGGTCAGACACAGATATTAGCCAAAAACACAAGAGCTCTGCAGGAAGTGAATACCACGTCAGGGCACCGGCGAACTAGTGAAGCCGGGTTTTAAACCCGGCGGTTCCGCGTCACAGCGCCAGGCTCCGCCCCCCGGCGTCCCACGTGAGCGCACCCGGTGGCGTTATCATTCGGCGCCTGGCCAGCGAGCAGCGAGGAATCTGCTGCCAGGCGCCCCAGTACTGGCCCATCCGTGACACAGGAAGATTTGAACCCTCTGCATATGGAATGCAATAAGTACAAAGTCCCTGGCTGGATCGAGCAAGGGGACATTCGCAGTCGAAAGGAGAAATGGCTGGGCACTAGAGGTGTGCATTCGTTACCTAACAATCTGTTGTCAGCACCACACGCCGATGGACAGCTCAATATTGAACCCTAGCTTGCCAACAATTAACCCTAGCTTGCCTTTTAACAGTTGGATTTGATTTATTGGGGGTTTATTTAGTGATTCTGAAATTTGACTTGATATTCAACTATTGAATTGTCAGGGTAAGTACCTTATAGGTACTGACCTTACAGGTGATGAGGCCGTTATGCAGGTCTCGGGGATGCACACACTTTGTGGGAGAGGAGAACAACACAGGAGGGCTGTGGGACAGGGCACAATGGAACTCACAGGTTGGCTGAGGGTAATGAGGAAAGCAATCCTTGAGTCCAGATGCAAGGGTAGTTGCTCCTGCGAGAGCACGGTGGGAAGGTCAGATGCTCCTGCGAGAGCACGGTGGGAAGGTCAGTTGCTCCTGGGAGAGCACGGTGGGAAGGTGGGTTGCTCCTGGGAGAGCACGGTGGGAAGGTCAGTTGCTCCTGGGAGAGCAGGGTGGGAAGGTGGGTTGCTCCTGGGAGAGCACGGTGGGAAGGTGGGTTGCTCCTGGGAGAGCACGGTGGGAAGGTGGGTTGCTCTTGGGAGAGCACGGTGGGAAGGTGGGTTGCTCCTGGGAGAGCACGGTGGGAAGGTCAGTTGCTCCTGGGAGAGCACGGTGGGAAGGTCAGTTGCTCCTGGGAGAGCACGGGGGGAAGGTCAGTTGCTCCTGGGAGAGCACGGTGGGAAGGTCAGTTGCTCCTGGAGAGCACGGTGGGAAGGTCAGTTGCTCCTGGGAGAGCACGGTGGGAAGGTCAGTTGCTCCTGGAGAGCACGGTGGGAAGGTCAGTTGCTCCTGGGAGAGCACGGTGGGAAGGTCAGTTGCTCCTGGGAAAGCACGATGGGAAGGTCAGTTGCTCCTGGGAGAGCACGGTGGGAAGGTCAGTTGCTCCTGGGAAAGCACGGTGGGAAGGTCAGTTGCTCCTGGGAGAGCACGGTGGGAAGGTCAGTTGCTCCTGGGAGAGCATGATGGGAAGGTGGGTTGCTCCTGGGAGAGCACGGTGAGTATTGGGGGGGTCTTGGAGCAGGGGAACACGATGGTTAGCTAAGGGATAGCAGGTTTATTTATTTATAAAGGATTTTACCAGGAAGGATACATTGAGATTTCTCTCGTTTTCAAGTATGTCCTGGGTTCAAGAACATTGAAGTGTTACAGTTACAGAAATACCAAGTAATACAATGCAAGATATTGAAGTCGAATCAGGCTGAAAGATGGTTGCTACTATGAGCCAGGCAGCCATCTTGTTCAGAATATTGGTTCACCAGTAAATAGAATAGATTTTATTTAGATGTGAAAAACGAAGCTTATATAGAATTCAAAGAATGTGTGGTAGATTAGGGAACTAGCAATAAAACCAGGCAGAATCCGGCCGGTCCTTGGCACGGAGAGACAGGAAGATGAATGAATGGGGCAAGGTCACTGAAACTTGTAGAGAAACAAAGAGATCGTAGAGAACAGACCAGGCCCCAAGCTATCTCAAATAAACACAGCCTATAGGGAGGACGGCACTGCCCTGAGAAAGACAGCACAACAAATCACAGACTGTCAAACTAACATGAAGTGTATCAATTTATAGCTAAAATGTGGAATTTCTTTGTACTAACGATGGGAGGTATTAACCCACGTGGGGTGGAATAAAGTGTCATCGGGAGGTGGGCTAATTGGGATGTACCTAATTACGTATTTTTGGGTATAAGATCCCTTGCACGGGGGGGAGAAGGGGCTCACTCTTTGCGATTCAATCCTGTGTGAGCACTTGTGTGACGACACAATAAAGTTTGCCTTTCCTGAAGAGACTCGTGTTCTGACAATCCTTACTTGTGTCCGGTCCGGCGCCGTCTTGAAGGTGAATCTGTTTTTGTCCGCCTACAATATTGCAAAAAAAACAAAAAAAAAAACAACACAAATATACAGATTAACAGAAAATAAATATGTAGGAAATATAGTCACTGTGTTACATGTTTACAGGTGCATTCAGTATTGAGGTAAGGAGCTCTTGAGTGACTTAAGACTGGGGGAAGATTTGATGGTGTCTGGGAGGTTATTCCATAATTGTGGTGCTCTGTAGGAAAATGAGGATCGAGCCACTGTCTTTTTGTATTGTGGTATTGCAAGTAAGGTGCTGGTCCTGGATCGGAGGTTATAGGATGAGGGAGCTGCTGGGGGAAGCAGTCTATTCAGGTAGGGTGGCAGCTTCCCAGAAAAGCTCTTAAACACCAGCCTGGAAAGGTGAAGGGTGTGTTTAGACTCCAGCGATGGCCAGTGTAGCTCTTTTAACATGTCACAATGGTGGGTCATGTAGTTACATTGTAATGCAAAGCGGCAGAATGAGTTATACAATGTAGTAATGTTTCTGGAGGTGTGTTTGCGGGGCGGCTGCATACACTACATCTCCGTATTCAATGGCTGGCATAAGCATTTGTTGTACAATCTGCTTTCTTACCGCGGGGCTCAGGCAGGATTTGTTTCTGTATAGGGCACCTAGTTTGGGGGGGTAAACTTTAGATGAGAGTTTTTCGATGTGGGGCCAAAGGATAGATTAGGGTCCAACCACATACCTAGATATTTGAGAGAAGTGACTGTGGTCAGCGTGCCATTTGATTTTGTCCCAACACATAGATGGGGATTTTGCAATTTGTGTAGTTTAGGTTTTGTTCCAAAGAGCATTGTAACAGTTTTGTCAGTATTTAAAAAACGTTTGTTGTGTTTGATCCACTTTTCTACCTGGGAGAGCACGGTGGGAAGGTCAGTTGCTCCTGGGAGAGCACGGTGAGGATTGGGGGGGTCTTGGAGCAGGGGAACACGATGGGTAGATAGGGGAAGGAGGTTTCTCTGGAGCTTGGTATTAGCAGGTCTGATTCCTGGGAATAAGTAACAACTATGAAGCCCTGTGAGAAGGTAGGAGGGAACTTTTACTGATTAGCCACAGGGTTGTGTCATGTGACCTGAGGTGTATGTGTGGTGATTTAACTGTTTCTATACACTGGTGCTGAGAAGGGCAGCACCTTTCATGCAGCCGCCACTTTCATGGAATCACACAGGAAAGGAGAGGTACGCTCCTGACATGAATTGATCCCAAATTACACTGGGACTTTTAGTGATCCGATATACCAAATGAAACGAAATAACAACACAAAACAAAATTACAAAGCAAAATAAGGAAAACAAAATTTTTTTGAAACGAAAAAACGAAACAAAACAAATTTTCCAGTCGAGCGCATCATTCTCTACTGGCACTACACCATAGACCCCAGAGGGTGTCTACAGACCTGGATTGACAGAGACCATGGATTTTGGAAGCATCAGCTCCTGCTAAAGGCACAAGAGTCTGGCTAAGGTGAACACGGGGTCCAGCAAGGAAATGGCATTGGCAGATCTGACTCTATTGGATCTCTCACAGATATAATGCAATTTATAGCAGTCTTGTGATTTGGAGGGTAAGTCCCTCTTTGATTTTACTGTATTATGATGGCACTTGCAGGCCTGGCACCAAAAGCACAATATCTGGGTGCACTGATGCCTTGACCAGAATCATATCTTTTTAATATAGGACCGCAAGGTTCACCCCTGCACTCTTCCACAATACTACAGAGGGGTTACTGTATGATAGTACTTGCAGGTCTGGCACCAAAAGCACAATATCTGGGTGCACTGCCACTGACGCCTGTATCAGATTCATATCCTCAGAGGGGTTACGGTGTGACGGCACTGTTGGGGACACTAAAGGACCAATTTTGATGCACCTATTGTTACTTTCATCCAAAGCCTGCATAAGTTTCACAATAATTTAGCCCAAAAAATCAGTAAACTTTTTCTGCGTGTACGAAAATGTCTCCTCTTTTCATACAGACTGCCGTCCCAAGCAGTTGTTTATGGATAGATTAAAGGAAAAGCATTTACCGTCATTTGAAACGTCATTTTTTTGTTTTTAAGAGTTTCTATACATCCTAGAAATCCGCCACTTCACGGGCAGGTTATGGGGACCTCCTAGGCACGATATTTGAAGGAATTTTTGATCTTTATTTTTAACCCTTATTTCATGGAAAACTCACTGTCCCTTTAAAAAAGTTTTTTTAAAGCTTTTTGTCCTTGTTTCCTGTCCCCCATGGCACTACCCGGACCCCCATACACCTTTTATGGCAAATATCTTGTATATATGCCCTCTTGGAGGACACTTTAAAAATCGAACTTTGGAGTCCCATTGACTTGCATTGAGTTCGGTTCTTGTTCGAGTTCGAACTCGAACTTTTGAAATTGTTCGAGTTCGAATGCGAACCGAACACGGGGTTGTTCGGCTCATCACTAGTAATGGTCACTGCGTCTCACACTGGTGTACTGGTCACTGCGTCTCACACTGGCGTAATGGGCCAACTACATTATACACCCCACCTACAAATCTTACATAACCCATACCCCATCCATATTACGTACAGCCCGCCTACATCCCACACCCCACCTACATTATACACCCTGCCTTCAAATCTCACATTACCATGCTCCACCCATGTCACCTACACCCACAAACCTCATATTACCCATAACCCACCTGTATTATCTGCACCAAGCCTATTTTCTACACTCCAGCTACATGAATCTTATATTAACCATACTCCACCCTTATTATCTACACCTGCCTACATACCATGCCCCAACTACAAAGCTCACATTACGCATACTCCACCCATGTTATCTACACCGCCCCTACATCCTAAACCCCACCTCCAAATCTTACATTACCCATACCACAAGTGTTTTACCTACACCCGCCTGCATCCTACACTCTGCCTACAAACCCCCATTAACCATACACCACCTTTATTAAATACACCCGCCTACATCCTACACCCGCCTGCATCCTACACCCGCCTGCATCCTACACCCTGCCTGCATTTCTCACATTAACATACCCCACATGTATTAAATACACCTGCCTGCATCCTACACCCTGTCTGCATTTCTCACATTAACCATACCCCACCTGTATTAGATACACCCGCCATCCTACACCCTGCCTGCATCCTACACCCGCCTACATCCGCCTGCATCCTACACCCTGCCTGCATCCTACACCCGCCTACATCCTACACCCTGCCTGCATTTCTCACATTAACCATACCCCACCTGTATTAGATACACCCACCATCCTACACCCTGCCTGCATCCTACACCCGCCTACATCCGCCTGCATCCTACACCCTGCCTGCATCCTACACCCGCCTACATCCTACACCCTGCCTGCATTTCTCACATTAACCATACCCCACCTGTATTAAATACACCCGCCTACATCCTACACCCTTCCTGCATCCTACACCCTGCCTGCATCCTACACCCTGCCTGCATCCTACACCCGCCTACATCCTACACCCTGCCTGCATTTCTCACATTAACCATACCCCACCTGTATTAAATACACCTGCCTTATATCCTACACCCTGCCTGCATCCTACACCCTGCATACAAATCCCACATTAACCATACCCCACCTGTATTAAATACACCTGCCTTACATCCTACACCCTGCCTGCATCCTACACCCTGCCTGCATCCTACACCCTGCCTGCATTTCTCACATTAACCATACCCCACCTGTATTAAATACATCCGCCTACATCCTACACCCTGCCTGCATTTCTCACATTAACCATACCCCACCTGTATTAAATACACCTGCCTTATATCCTACACCCTGCCTGCATCCTACACCCTGCCTGCATCCTACACCCTGCCTGCATCCTACACCCTGCCTACATCCTACACCCTGCCTGCATTTCTCACATTAACCATACCCCACCTGTATTAAATACACCTGCCTTATATCCTACACCCTGCCTGCATCCTACACCCTGCCTGCATCCTACACCCTGCCTGCATCCTACACCCTGCCTGCATCCTACACCCTGCCTGCATCCTACACCCTGCCTACATCCTACACCCTGCCTGCATCCTACACCCTGCCTGCATTTCTCACATTAACCATACCCCACCTGTATTAAATACACCTGCCTGCATCCTACACCCTGCCTGCATCCGATCCTACACCCTGCCTGCATTTCTCACATTAACCATACCCCACCTGTATTAAATACACCTGCCTGCATCCTACACCCTGCCTGCATCCTACACCCCGCCTGCATCCTACACCCTGCCTGCATCCTACACCCCGCCTGCATCCTACACCCTGCCTGCATCCTACACCCTGCCTGCATCCTACACCCCGCCTGCATCCTACACCCTGCCTGCATCCTACACCCCGCCTGCATCCTACACCCTGCCTGCATCCTACACCCTGCCTACATCCTACACCCTGCCTACATCCTACACCCTGCCTGCATCCTACACCCTGCCTGCATCCTACACCCTGCCTACAAATCCCACATTAACTATACCCCACCTGTATTAAATACACCTGCCTTACATCCTACACCCTGCCTGCATCCTACACCCTGCCTACTTCCTACACCCTGCCTGCATCCTACACTCTGCCTGCATTTCTCACATTAACCATACCCCACCTGTATTAAATACACCTGCCTGCATCCTACACCCTGCCTGCATCCTACACCCCGCCTGCATCCTACACCCTGCCTGCATCCTACACCCTGCCTGCATCCTACACCCTGCCTACATCCTACACCCTGCCTGCATCCTACACCCTGCCTACAAATCCACATTAACTATACCCCACCTGTATTAAATACACCTGCCTACATCCTACACCCTGCCTGCATCCTACACTCTGCCTACATCCTACACCCTTCCTGCATCCTACACCCTGCCTGCATCCTACACCCAGCCTACATCCTACACCCTGCCTGCATCCTACACCCTGCCTGCATCCTACACCCAGCCTACATCCTACACCCTGCCTGCATCCTACACCCTGCCTGCATCCTACACCCAGCCTACATCCTACACCCTGCCTGCATCCTACACCCTGCCTGCATCCTACACCCTGCCTACATCCTACACCCTGCCTGCATCCTACACCCTGCCTACATCCTACACCCTGCCTACATCCTACACTCTGCCTACATCCTACACCCTTCCTGCATCCTACACCCTGCCTGCATCCTACACCCTGCCTACATCCTACACCCTGCCTGCATCCTACACCCTGCCTGCATCCTACACCCTGCCTACATCCTACACCCTGCCTGCATCCTACACCCAGCCTACAAATCCCACATTAACTATACCCCACCTGTATTAAATACACCTGCCTACATCCTACACCCTGCCTGCATCCTACACCCTGCCTGCATCCTACACCCTGCCTGCATCCTACACCCTGCCTGCATCCTACACCCTGCCTACATCCTACACCCTGCCTACATCCTACACCCTGCCTGCATCCTACACCCTGCCTGCATCCTACACCCTGCCTACATCCTACACCCTGCCTGCATCCTACACCCTGCCTACATCCTACACCCTGCCTACAAATCCCACATTAACCATACCCCACCCATATTATCAACACCCACCTACATCATTCACCCCGCTTACAAATCTCACATTATTTATACCCCACCTATATTTTACACACCTCGCCTACATCCTAGACCCCATATACAATCCACCCAATCCACAACCATAAATCTAACATTAGCAGGGCTGGCTTAAGACATCATGATGCTGGGTCTATGGATGAAATGCTGCCCCTCCCAAAAAAAATGCATTGTGTACGAGCGTATCATAGAGCTCCACAGCAATAAAACTCACAACGATGTGTAGTGTGTAGGAGTGTTTCACAGATCTCCACATACCACCACAGAGTCACACATTCATATACCCCCAAATCTAAACGCGCGGTCACATGTCCACACATACGGTCACACATTCTAATAGAGGTCTAGTGGAGGGTGTCGAGGCCTTTGCAGAAGCCAGGTCTAATTGAGGCGCCGGCAGCCACCCGGCCTAGTTGAGGCCCCAGCAGCCGCTCCATGTCACGGCCTTTGACAGGGTGGCAAAATGCTGCCACTGGCAAAGGTTCACCTGGAGACATGGACGGGCCGGCCCTGAACATTACCCACCCACAGTCCAGGCTCCAGTATCCTGGGCCCAACCCACAAACAGCATTGTTCAAGCCGCGATCTCCTCCTGAGGTCTTGCAGGTTGATATTCATTTTGTCAGATCTTTGTGGAATCGAGCTGCGAGCCTAGATGCAATAGGAAAATATGTTGTGTATTATTTTTCTATGTTTTCACCTCTTTTTCTGCGACATATTAAAAGGTCATTATAAAGGTCACACGAGTCCTAATTAAATCTTGCCGATGATTAATAGTTAGGACTTGTAATGCTGCATGGTGACGCATTTAGATTCACGGTAATTGCTGAGGTTATTATCTTATTTTCCATGTCTGCATTTTCTCTTGTTTAATCATATTTTTGGGAAGATTGGCATAAAAATTAGGAGCTGCCTTCACCTTGGCTTATCCCAGGCCTGTGTAGGCCAAGGAGAATGGAAGATGTTTTGCTCAGACATGGCAAGCTAAGGAAAAAGCATTCCTGGGCAGTGCTCTTATCTGTTCAGGAATGTCTCCCACCCCGCACGCCAGCTGACACATACCTGGCCCCACCTTTCCATTTCTGGGAATGATAAGGAGCCCGATTCCTGCCAAGCTTCGCTCCTGAGATGTGGACCATCACCAGCAGGAATGTGTGACGTCACCAGTCTTTAAACGCTCCAAATTAGACAATAATAATGGAGCCTTCAAGTATTATAGGTGAAATGTGAGAGTGTGAGGCTGGATCTGTGATACACATGCTGCACCGTACATTATCTTGTGCATTTGTGACATACCATGGATTTATCTTTGGCAGAATCCAGAATGACCACATTCAGTCTCTCAATTATTTTGCTTGTCCAGATGATGTGGAATCAACAAAATCAGCTACAGCATCAAGTGAAACAGAACAAAAATATGACACTCAGCAAAGTCCTCGTATGTTACCAGTTTTATCAATGAGATGAATCGCCATTTAGCTTAACATCTCCAGGTTGGAGACACCAACATATACAACCTCAGTCTGAGCTGGAGAGCATAACAGCAGACCAGGGCCCCAGGTGCAGACAAAACACGAAGTTCGAAGCTGACCCTTGAATAGCCTCATCGCAGCACCTCTTGATCCATAGCGATTAAAGGCTCCAACAATGGTGAGTTCTAACTTGACTTCTTGAATACCTCTCCTCCGGATGTGTTATGCTGTGAAGATACTGTTCCCAGTACTAACTCTGGAAAAGAAGGGTTAGGCCACCCCATATCTGGCGGAAGGGGAGAAAAACTAGAGCTGGGGAAGTGAGGCTCTAGAGCATGTGAGTGCTTCTCTAACTGTCTGACTTGTGCACTTGTGGTTTTTGGATACACAATATTGCACTATGGGGGTTATTCAGAGAGATCCGAAATGTCGCCGAAATGTACTTGGACACTGAAATTCAGTGTATGGTGACATTTCAGGGACATTCAGCTATTCACAGTGCAGGCATTTCGCCAAATCTTGGCGAATTGCCTGCACTTACGGTGCCTGTTCGAGGGCAGTGAAATCCGCCATAGAGAAGCAATGCTTTGTCTATTCACATTGAACAGCAGGGAAATACGGTGGGCTACATTACAATACCAGCATTAAAACTGGGGCGGTAGGGAGAAAAAACTGCACCCGCCGTTTTCCCCCTACCACCCCCGTTTTAACGGGGGATTGCAATGCAGGGGCGAAAAATTCTGCCTGCATTTGTAGCGGGCGCTACGCCCCGGGATGATCGTGGCAGCACTGAGCGCAGCCACGAGCATCCACTCGATGGAGTCCGTAGGACTCCATTGAGCCAGACGCTGACGGTCACATGACCTCACGAGATCCATCCGGTCGGCGTGGTGATACACAGGGGGAGACAGGAACGTTTCCCTCCAGTCTCTCCCTGCTCCCGCTGGACGGTGGAGGCAGTTGGAGTCGCGGGACAGGCGGTGAGTTCCCAGATTCCCCTATTAGTATGACGAGGAATCATATTTATAATAAAATACACGGAGGCGAATATTATGCTATTCAAACCCAGAATAAGGGCGGGATAATACTCGCCACCTTGTCTTTATTATAATTATGATTCCCTGTCATGATAATAGGGGAATCTGGGAATTATCCCACAAGACACGGAGGCTCTTATTATGCGAGTTGAAAGCCTAATTAGTGATTGTGACATATGTACAATTGGTTTAAAATAAAAAATTCTTGAAATGTGGATTCTCGGGACCAATCAGCTGGTTTAATAATATCTTCTAGACGACAGCCTTGTGAATGAGCTGCAGAGGCTGTAGCACTCCGGGCCGAATGAGCTTTAAAAATGGATACGTTGGGGGTGGGGGGGCGTGGCCAGCAAGCACACAGACGCATGTTGTAAGCGCTCCGTAAGTGGCACTCGGATCTTCAAACCTGCTGCTGTTTAACCGGACCCCCGCAGCTGCAATCGATCCCCACCGGTCGGGGAGGCTCACCTGCAGCTACCATGGCTCCCCCAAAGCTCAACGCTCCCAGGAGGTTCCAAAATCATCCCGTAAAGACAGAGGCCGTGAGACCCAAGATGGCGGATCGTCTCCATCCGGATCCCCTTGCTCGGCGGCTGACTTGGAGGTAGGGGGACAGCTTCTGCTCCCACAACAATCTCCAATATATCGGAACCACTTATGCGCTCACTCCTGCAGGAGCTCAGAACCACGCTTCAGGGCGATTTTAGGGAGGCATTGCTGCAGCTGAGGCAGGAGGTTCAGGATCTCAGAGACCGCACTGACTCCCTGGAAACTAAGGCGGATGACCTCTGTTTAGCCCACAATGACTTGGTGGACCGTCAGCAGGCTTTGCAGACGGCCCACAACTCCTTGCAAAATAAAATTGCGGAGCTGGAAGACCGTTCGACAAAATACCATTCGCATTAGGGGCATTCCAGAGGCTGTCGCAGCGACGGAACTCCCATCGCATATTAGGCTTGTGCACCGATTTTTTTTTCGGTTCGATTCGGCTCGTTTCGACCGATTTCTGTTTCGATTCGGTTCGGCTCGATTCGTTTTTCGTGTACATTTTTTTTCGGAATATCGAACATTTTTCGTATTTTCGTGTCACTTTGCTCGTTTTTTGTATCGACTTTTCGTAATTTCGGAAATTTTCGTTTTTCGGAATTTGCATTTTTCGGAATATCGAACATTTTTCGTATTTTCGTGTCACTTTGCTCGTTTTTTGTATCGACTTTTCGTATTTTTGGAAATTTTCATTTTTTCGGAACAGATGTTCTCCTCGTTTCAAAGCAATAAATTTCGATTTGACACATTTCAAGTCCATTCGAAAATTCCGAAAATATTTTGTTTCGGCTCGGAAAACAATTCGGATCTGACATTTTTGGATCTAAAAATTTTCGGAAATTCGGCCGCATCCAAAAACACGAATCGGGAAATTTCGGGAAAATTCCAAACTTCCGAAACCCGAAACGCACATCCCTATCGCATATTTCGGAGATTTTTCAACTATTACTACCTTCTGCCACACCACAGGACTTATTGTTGGATAGAGCACATAGTTTGCCTAAAGCTAAGAACCTGGCACCTTCAGTTCCCCGCGACGTTATAGTACGAGATTTGGCCTCACGGGACCAAAGCAAGTCAGCTATGAGACAACGAATAAAATAAAGACAGAAACACGAGTCGTCAAAAAGGGGTCACATAAAAATCACGAAAAAGAAAAAAGGGGAGCAAAAACATCCCTGATTGGGGGGTCTCATCAAAAAACAGAAGTTCTAGTAGAAGTAGCCATGCAGCGTTAACTCATTAGAAATCAAAAAGTAAACCCCAGCCGGGGAATATCAGCTGAAAAGACAGCAAGGTTAGCTGAAAAAGGCATATAGTCTACATCAGTAAACACAAAAAACAAAAAAAATGTGAAATAAAAGTGTCAGCGGTAGAAGGAGCAAAGGAAAGAGGTCTAAAATAAAGTAAATAAAAGAAAGGGGGGGTCTCTTCAGCCGGCATCCCTTAGTGGGATCTCACTTGCAGCAGGCAGGGTACTGCAGGACAGGCCATGACGTTCAGCCTCCAGAAACCCCCCACGAGGGGTAAGGCCAGCAGCTCCAACAGCGGTTGAGAGATGGAAGAAACAGGCGCCCCGCGCAGCCCCGATACGGGAGACAAATTGAAAGTCGCATACTGAATCTTCCATTCGGCCGTCCAAAGGGGGAACTCCTCTTCCTCTGGATACTCTCCAGGGACGTCCAGCTCCATCAGCTCCCCAGCCAAATTCGCGCAGCCGAGCAAACAGCGGTCGACGGTCGCGTCTGGGCCACTGAGCAGTAACTCTTCGGCAATCGATGAGGCAGGCTTAAACATCCTGGGCTTCGGAATATCGCTCCTGCCCTGCGCAGCAATCGGATCCTTCATGGCCTCGTAGTCCTTCCCGTCTGCTCCTTGCTCGTCTCCTCCAGGAGCACCATCCCTCAGGGTACCTGCTTCTCTGCCATTCCACATGACCTCCATAAGGCGCCGCCAGGTGCCCTGCGTCAGCGGATGATCATCGTCCTCCATCCCTGCCAACTCTGCTTCCAGGGTTGAGAGGGCCGCCTCCAAGCCTAAGACAGGGGGAAGCAGCTGGGCATCTGACCGGCGCTCTGTGCACGCTCCAGCCTCCCTCTCCGCTAGGTCATCCATGAGTGCCGGTGGATGTGAGCCCTCCATCCACCCAGCCGGCAGCAGTCACGGAGCACCAGCAAGCACCACGAGGGGTCGTCAGAAGCCCGGGGTAGGCCTCAAAATGGCCACTGGCAGCTCTCATCCGCAGAAGGTCAGCCGGCAATCACTAGCCTCTGGTCCGGTGGGGGGGGGCAGAACGGGCCCTGGACAACTCACCCCCGATGACCGGCCGCCCTGGGATCCCAGGTAATTAAAATCAGCAGGAATAGGCAGCAAGGAACCCAACAAGGAGAAAAACGGACTGGAGCTCCGTAGGCACACGTCCTTCCACCTCGGCAGCCGGCCACGCCCCCCGTACGAGTGCATTTCTACTATGTTAAAGATGACCTAATGGCGGCGTCCAGAAAAGCTCCTCGTCTGCCCTCGCCACACGAGCACATTTTGTTCTTCGTCGATTTGTCAGCACTGACCATGGCCAAGAGGCGGGAGTTCCTTCCTATCACCAAACTACTCAGGAACCATGGGATTGCATATCGCTGGGGCTTCCCTACGAAGCTGCTGGTCTGGAAAGAGGGCATGCTACATGTGATCTCTGAGGTCTCTAAAGGAATGCAACTTCTGATGGAGTGGCGTGTTATTGAAGAATACTCTCCTCCTAGAGTGGCCTCTGCATTCCCACTTAAAGTCTCACCGGAGTGGCACAGGGTCCATCCAAAGTGATGTGGTTTTCGTAGCTGAAATGGGTTCTCTGCTGGACTCTGAGACTTTTCCTATGTCTCCCTGTCTCCTTGCGGATCTTATGAACCAAACTTGTACTCCAGGGGCTGCCTTTCGTGGCCTTCTACACTGCTTGCTTGGTTTATGGAGCCGGTATCCCTGTGAAGAGGTGCGGGGTCCCCGTTGCTTCAGAGCGCCACATCCTTGTTGTTGTGGGTGGCTATTCAGCCTTGATTTTTTCCCTTGTTTGGATATTTTGGGTCACCAGGTTACCCCCACCGAGGAGTTCTTCTTTCTTTTTTTTCTTCTCTCCCCTGGTCTCTCTGAGCAGCAATTTTGACTCCTTTTTGCCGTATTGTAATGATGCAGTTTTTTTTCTTCTTCTCTTTTTACTGTTTGACGTTTGTTATTTTTCAGTTTTCTGTTATTTTTTTTATTTGAATGCATCTCAGTAACAGGTATTTCCCTTGATGCACTATCAGTGGGTGATTGGGTTCTGATAGTCTTCGTCGAGAATTTAGAGGCTGCCAATGAGTGCCCCTAGTTTTCAAATTTTCTCCCTTAATGTCCGAGGCCTCAACGTACCTTTCAAACGCCGCTGCCTCTTAAGAATTTTACCTTTATTTCTCTTTTACCACTTCCTCTTTCTTAAGTTACCTTAATTCCCTCCCAAACCAGGCACCTGCCCCTCAC